>LPNX010381740.1:372903-388412 GCA_001517045.1 Pseudotsuga menziesii
TATATGTATTCTCAATGAATTTAATAATAAAAAATGTGTGTTAAGGTTCCCCTACCAATATTGTCAAAGAGTAATAATGTGTTGCTTTCACTCACATTTATTGCCTTTCCTTGGCCTCATGCTACCCAAATTCATCTTCAAAGTGTTGATTGTATAATGGAAATTGTTGCTTGACTACTACTCAATAGAAAGAACATATTTGAAGAAACAAACAACATTCTTATGGATAAATATGGAGACCACATTTACAAGCCATTCCTTAGGTGATATTAGTTAGTTTATCTCATTTCCATTGGATTAATAAAGCATTTGTTCACTCTCTCTCCCTCGCCCAATTGTCATTTAAATTCATATTTTGAATGGTATGTTAGTTAGTATGCATGCATAAAGGTTTGTATTCTTATCTTTTTCATTATTTATACATATCTCCTAATGATTGAGTGAGATTGACTTTTGGTACACACAAAGAAAATACATTAGTGACACAAATGATAATTTCCATACTAATATAAAGTTTACATAAAGTTTAACCAATTGATTTTTTTAAACATATAATATGTCATAACTTTGTCGGTTCCCTCACGGGTTTATAGGAGCAAACAACAATGAGCCAAGAAAGTTGAAACCATAGAAAAGAATAACAGTTTCACCAACTATAGAATAGAAACTATTAGAACCAAATTTATACATATTGCATTCCAATTAGGATTGGCATGAAACATCATTTTACAATACTATGGGACCAACTAGCACTTGCAATTGATCATGCGCCGTCGCTTAAGCGACGCTTGCTAGGATAGCCGTCGCTTAAGCGACGCTTATGAGCCTAGCCGTTGCTTAAGCGATGCTTATGACCATAATTTAAAAAAAAATTGAACTTTGTGATTTTTGGTAGGTTGAAAAGAAAAAATCCACGCGCCGTCGGAAGTAACTGTCGCATTTTGCATCGAAATGTAGTAGTGTTCTCTATCTCGTCTTTCACCGCGGCCACTTTGGATGGATGGATGGGTCATTGCTTCTAGCGGATGGGAGCCACATTAGGCCATGTGTCGATGTGGTGTTCCACGATGGATGGATCTAAGTTGGGCATTTCAGTGTATGACCAGGAGAAGATGTCGCAGAATTCTTGGAAGAGAGTTGTGTATGCATCGACCTCTTCCGGGGAGCAAGATGCCCCTAGCATGATTTCTTCAACGATCTTAGAGTTGGTTTAGATGTCTATTTTAATGGTTGGTGAAATGTTCACCATGTTCCCTTCTTCAAAGGCATCGGGTGTTGGGATTGGGTTCTTGAACTAGTCAACCTTCCCATGGATGAAATCTTTGGTCTCCACGAAAAACTAGTTGGATTGCGACGCAAGCTCTTCTGGGAGGAAGAATGAGCGATGGTGCATGTCATCCCATGGGTATTCCAGGGCGATCAGAGATTCAAGTATCTCCTGATCATTGTTGAAGCAACAAAGTGATAGGTCTGATGGACCATCGATGGAGATGAGCGGGTTGGTGGAACTGGACATCATGCAGATGGACATGGTGTCTGAAGAAGGTGGTGGTGGGTGAACTTCTTCGATCAAGGTGATCTCAGACTCAAGGGAATGGTGACGGAGGTAAGTGAGAGCCATTCAAAACTTAGGTAAGTCTTGACAATGGTGGGATTAATGTCCATACAAGTTGCAAAGGACGCAAGCATGGTTTGTCCTCAATGCATTGTTCTTTACTACTGGTGTGGTTGGGAGTTCAACCACGGGGATTTTTTCGTTTGTATCCATGGAATCTAGATGCGCATAGATCACTGGGATTTCAGGGCAATTTTGAGTTGGATGGCCCTATTGTTCGCAGACGACACAAGGTGGGACTTGTCGTGGTTTCGCAGTGGCTTTGGTACTCTTTCCCCTAGCCCTTTTGGGTTGGGATGGTGCAGGTGCAGGTGTGGCGGTTGGCTTATGCGGATCGGGTGGGGGGTGAGATTCAACCGTAATAGGTTGCACCAGAGTTAACACAACCTGGGGGATTGCTGGTTGAGCTGGTGGATCTAGATACCACACCGGGATCCGCAACGTAAAGTTGGGTAGGATTAAGGTGGCCATGACCGGCTTGCTCATGACACCAGGTGGGGGAAAGGGGAAGGGAATTGTGTGGATAGGGGATGAGCCCACATAAATCCCAGCTGGTTGCATGTGGGGGTGAGGTTGTGGTTGTGGTTGTGCGTAATGTAGCTACTGCGGGTGATGTTGTGGTTGTTGTTGGCATTGTGGCTGCGGATGTTGTTGTGGTTGTGGTTGGGGCTATGGCTACGGTTGTTGTTTGGGTGCAGCAGTGCTTCATGAGACCATGCACAAGTCCGTAGTTTTCTTTTGTGTCAATGGTGGTGACACCAATAAGAAAGGAGTTGTCATGGTGGGGTCGGTAAAAAACCCAGGGCCCACATTCAACGGTGGGGAAGCTGGTGTGTTTTCAACCACAGTGTTGGTTACAGGGATGATTTTAGCATGTGCGGTCGCCCCTTGCAGCTCAATGGTGGTGATGGTAGGGATAACGTTGGTGGGCGTTGTTAACCCTTGCGGATCATGGTAGGTGAGCTGGTCAACCGTCACAATCTTCCCTTCGTGGGGGAACATCATGAGGTAGAAGACAGTTGACGCGACGGCTCACATGGTGTACATGTAACTCCTCCCAAGGAGGAGGTTGTAGTCCAATTGAGCATTGACGACCTCGATGTCGATTAGGACTGTCTTCCTGGCTAATGTGATGGGGACATGGGGGAGGATTCCTTGGGATTTAGTGGGATGTCCATCATAATCCCATAGAGTCATGGAGGATGGTTGCAGAATTGGTGATCCAAGCTTCCGCCAAACCAAGGTAGACATGACGCACATGGATTCCCCCTCATCCACTATGCATCGGTGCATAACCAAGTTCTGAATGGACACCAGGATTTGGAAGGTGATAGTGGAGGGCATGCACGGCTCTCCATTTTCTGTCTCAAATGTGATTAGCTTGGAATCAGAGGGGTCTACTTCCCCTAGAGTGGCTAGTAAGGATTTCCACTACGTTGGGTATTTTTAAGTACCTCAAGAGTGAACATGGTGGTTATCGTTTGGGCCAAATCATCCACAACGCTATAGCCGACTATAGCTCTAGATGTGGCATTATTGGTGATTCTACGTATGGGGGGGTACAGGAACGGGGGTAACTAGAGAGGTATATTGGTTGTCTTAGATGTGGATGTTGTTGATGAGTTGGCAGGTTCGATGGTGGTACCGTACTGATTTTGTCTAGTCTGTAAGTTGACCTCTTCAGTGGTCATGGTCATCAGGTGTTGAACACCTGTTTCGGCCGTAGGCAGTGCCCCCGAAGCATTGGGATTGGCCCGGGGAGGGGGATTGGTTGCCACCAATCCTTGGAATGGTAGTGGGTTTTGAAGCACCTTGGGAGGAGGTCCTTGTGGTGCCTGGTTGGGTTAGGATTGAGTGGGAGCATTGGCGGCCTGTTGGGCCTCATTTTGAATGGCCTACTTAGCGCAAGCCATGAGGGGACACTCAAATGTGTAATGTCCATAAACATAACAGAGTGTACAAGGTTGGTTAGTGCACAACAGTGTGTTGTGTCTTGGTCGATTCTGTCGTGGAGGGTTCTGGGATGGTCGGTTAGCCACGACATTATTGGGAGGGTTGGGTTGCTCACGGCCTCCCTACGGTTGGTTATTGCCTTGGTTGTGGATCCGGTTTTTTCTAGCTTTCCCTTGTTGATTGTTAGGGGCAAGCTAGTTGGGATGGTTTTGTTATGCGAACACTTGTCCCAATGGAGCGGGTGGAGCGGGTGGAGTAGGGGCGGGGGCTTGAACTTGTTGCACTGGTGGTGCATAGTATATTTGTGGGGGTGGTGGTGCCACGAATGTGGGAATTTTCCCCACATATTGTTGTGTTGGCCAAGCCATGGCCTGAGCCTACTGCAGTGGTTCAGGTTGTGCATAAGAGATTGTTGCTCCAGACTAGGACATCATTCTAGCATAGTTTGGAGCTTGGTTTTGGTAAGCAAAATTAGCGGTGTTGCTTGGTTACGGTGCCATGGCAGGTGGTCCCGGTTGAGGCTTTGGTTGTTGGGAGACTGACCCTATGATGCCATCTGCTGCGTGGGATGCCCCCGGTGCATCGCGGTAATAGGTACTTGGACGGGGAGCGTCTGGAATTACAGTGTACAAGTATCCAGATTGGGAATAGATGAGGTCAAATTGTTGGGCCTTCAGTATGGCCTCTTCTTCATATTGGGGACGTTCATATGTGACATCCTTTGCGATGGGCGGGAGCAAAGTCTTGAGGAACCAATCCAAGAAAATCATGTCATCAAGTTGGATCTTACACAAGCTAAAGTGCCGTCGCCACTCATGGATATGATCCGTGATGTGAGTGGCAGTGTTTTGGTGACAATATAGCAGGATCTCCAACCCCTTGTCATATCTGACAGGGAGTTGAAAATACTGTAAAAACATCAAGTCTAGGGAGCTGAAATCGGGGTACTTGGCTTGTGGTAGTTCAATGTACCACTTGGTCGCGACACCTGTAAGGGTGCATTGGAACAGCCTCAGTCTGATGGTGTCATTTACGATGCTACTAGATGAGCACCATAGATGGAATGTCATTATATGATTTTGGGGACATTCCCCGGCTTTGCCTTCAAACTTTGGGATGTCTAAAGGTAGCTTAGTTGGCATGGGTGGCCAAAAATCTTGGTGATGGGGGGGGTCGTTCGTCAATCTGGCCAAGTCAGGAAAGTTCAAATGAGCCATGAAGAGTAGATTTGACCCCAAGTATGTGTGGGATGGGACCGCAATGGGGGTGGGGTTTGCAGGTGCATAATGCATCTGCATGGCTGGGGGTGCTTGTGGTTGCACCATGGAAGATGGGCCAATGCCCCCAAGTGTCATGGGTGGGATGGTATGGGTAGTGAGGGAATTTCCCCCCTGTGTTGCGGTAGGGGAAATGTAGGTGGATGGTGCACTGCCCCCATGTGTGACAGGGGGGACAATGTGTGTGGAGGGGCCACTAACCCCATGTGTTACCACTGGGCCAGCTTGGTTGGTCACTATTGGTAGTGGCAATTGGCTAATGACATTCTGCATGACTGTGCTTGGACTGCTTGCCATGTTGTGGGTGACAGGTTGTGTTGTGGACATGGGGCCACTTACTAAGGTTAGGCCGAAAAAGGGATCTGGGTTTGCAGTAGCCATGGGGCTAGATGGTGTGGTGTGGAAGTCTGGTTCAGACTGATATGGATCTGAATCATAATCAGAGGCTGTGTGGCCCTCTGATGGTGTGGGAGATCACTGAGAATGGCTACGATGGTGCCAATTGAGTGTTCCAAATGTTGGTGGTTCACCTCTTAGGCGTGAGGAAGATCATGGAGGATCAATTGTGTTCGCTTGTGTGTATGAAACTGGTGGGTATGAAATTTGGACCCCGGTTTCAATGGATTCCTATTGGCTGAAGGTGGTCTCTCAACCACCAAGACTGCCAGAAGACAGCGCTTGGCTTGTTCCTCATAGTTGGTTCTACTCAATCGGAAGGGGTCGTTTCCTATTTCGCTTGGCAATTCCTCTCAGCGGCCAGCTACTTTGGGGTTCCTATGGTACTCCTCACAATGAGTTTCTGGGCAAAGCCCAAGTACTTCCCACAGTTGTAGCAGTCAGGGACTTATGTCCTCAAAGACTGCAGAATCGATTGAACTTAGGGTAAATTTGGAAAATTTTAAGGCTTACTCAGCGTCATGAACTGAGCTGGGTTAATTATTTGGTATGGTGTGTTGGTTTGCTTGTTTGTTTTGGTATTTGGTTTGAAATATGGTTTATTAATTCATGGTAGAGTTCATATCATGGTTTTGTATGCAAACATAAGCAGAAATTTGTAAGCAAATATGGCGATTAACCCTGAATTTTTGGCCTAACTAAATGTCTACCTCTCAGTGGTATTCTTCTTCAACCAAGAGAAGGTGTTGGGCTCTCAACACAATGGGACTAAGCCCATCCACAGATCCTCAGGTCACCTCCCAAGTTCTAGGTTGGTCATCAGGGAGGATGCTTAGTGCCATGAGAAGCCCTCCTTCTCTACCCCCTGTACCTTCCAGGTCACCTGGTTTTAGTGGTTTGGGAAAAATAGCATGGAGTGCCTTGATCTATACGAGCTTACCCTTCGTCATATCCCAGAATACCCCCAAGGGTGATGACTGGGTAGAGGAGGAAGGGGGAAGAAAGATGGTTAATTTTAGGTTACTTTTAGTTAGGCTAGTTCATTTTATTAAACCTTAATGATTGATTTAGCATATACACTTTGTTCATGAATTTGTTTGCAGAAAATGAAAACTGGAATTAAAAGAGACCTGTAATGGTGGATAGAGGCGGCTGGGACGCATTGACAGTCCTCTAAAACTGCAAATTACTGTTAATTAAACTTAAAAACAACTTCTGTGTAACAAGGTGCATATTTCTGACCAAATCCCACGAGGGGGCTACGAGATTTTTCTGGAAATGAGCAAGGGGGTCGCACAAAATCCCAAAACAACCATAACTTGAGCTCTTAGGATGAATTCATTCCTGTCTAAGGATTAAGTGCACCTTGGGTGTGCCTTTCTGGGGATTAAGTGCACCTTGTCTCACCTTTTCCCCTGATAAGAGTGACCTGCTCCTGAAAGGGGTGTTTTGGTGAGGCAGGGTCAAATATGGCGAACAAAAACTAGTACTAGGGTCATTCTGAGTCGGCTCGGTCTAGCAGATGCTTCGGCACTCACAAAAATAGGGAATAAAGTAGATTTAAATAGATCTAAACTAAGATTTCTCAAAACTAGGGTAAAAACCGAAAGCTGTAGTGATCGACCCAGGGGAGTTGCCAAAGCTGTAGTGAGAATTTCTCCTCACTACAGCGGTTGGAATGGCTCCCTTGTGCCTATAGGGAACAAGGGTAGGTTCCTACCCTTAGAAAACAGTAAAAAATGGAATGATAAATGGTAAAAATAGAGCTGCAAATTGAAACTAAGATAATCTAAGCAAGAATAAGTAAATGGCAGCTACGTAAACTAAATCTAAGAGCTAATAACAGAAAGAAAGATGGAGATGTAGCCATTATGAACCACTCTTCACACAGTGGGTTAAGGTTCCGCCTTCAAAACCTGCAAAATAAACCTAATCTACTAAACCTGCAAACAATGGCAATGAAAAACCTGCAAATAGAGATGAGGGTTAGAAAGTATAAACAATAGAACAAAACATAAAAAAGAGATTATACCTCACTTAGGTGGAAATGGGCCACCATGCCCTAGCTCATGGGAGCACCTCTCTCTCGGTTGGGAAGCAATGGCTTCATGAGATGGAGATGGAGGACAGGGAAAGTGGGTGGTTTGAGAGCAAGAGGTCTCAAAGCATCCACGGGAAACATAACAATAGGCAAGTGAGGAGTGTTTTGAGAGTGACCCCCCACCCTCCTTTTATAATTTTTCCAAGGGATTTTAGGGTTTTAAGCCCTTGGTCAGGGCTTTAGCCCCTTTTTCGGGCCTTTAGCCCCTTCCGCCCTAAATTTATCCCCTTTTAGGGTTTTAGCCCCTTTTTGAGGGCTTTAGCTCCTAAGGGACACCGATCTCGAACCATCTGCAAGGACTAAAAAGTACATAACCTCAATAATGGATGAGGGATCATCTGATAATATGGACAAGGCGGGCATTCCCATGCTCGTATCAGAATATAACATAACAGTATAAATGGTCCTCAAATACTGGAGGAGGAAAAGTATCTCAATAGATGGACGAGGCGGGCATTCCCATGCTCGTATCAAGATACATAACAATCACTTGTGAGGCCCAAAATGAAAGACCTGGAGTAAATAATCACTGTGCATATCATGAGAGTCCAGAGGGGACACAAATCCGGAACATACTGCTGAGCTGACCATGTCTGAGCGGAAAAACTGATACACTGGAATGGCAGCAGTGCTACTGATTGTGGTTCTAAAGGAACTGATGCGCTGCTGGATCAGAGTGACAACGGTCATATGTGCAATGGTACACTGAGCTGGAACTGAACTGGGTACTCAAAGAAGCATAGAACTGAATGGCTTCCGAATACAATCGCCAACGCAGCTCGGACATCCACGGGAACATATAACTGGTCATTCCAAAGTGACTCACCAATGTGCTAGAGTCGGGGGAAATCCGGGGTCTTCGACACAGAATGGAAAAGGTATATATATCCTGCGCGATTCTCAACGATGCGAATAAGGTGCTGAAGTCGAACATGTGAGAAACAACCATTCGGAGAGGCAATAATGATTCCTCCCAAAATGGTCCGTAGGCACTCACCACAGATGGTGATGGGTCCAAGGCGCAGGAGCCTCTAGGTCTATCCTCTGGAATAAAGGAGTTGTCGTCGACAGAGGGATACCTGCAACTATCAAGGCAATGATGTTTCCTTGACAGGAGCGCGAGGTGCAAAACCGAACTGTGATAGTACTGATGGGAAGAGTGATAAACTGGTGGGACTAACTGGGCAAGTAGAGTGGGTGGACTCAAACTTCCTTTGTTCAGAGTATGATGGCGGGGATGATCGGGCAGCACATGAAACTGATTGGTGGTAAAGGGGTTATAGCTGTAAGGGATCTGGGCAGTTCACTGGGCTGAGGGAGACTCAAGCTGTGGTAACATGGTAGGACACTGCAGAATACTCTGAACAAAGGCGACCTTTTTGGAGGTGCTGCCGAGAGGATTGATCATAGTGTCAAGAAGTGGGGGGGACTTCTTCATGGGTTATGGAACGAGAAGAAGTGTGGATATATAAAATGCTACTGTCGTGTGGATTTTGCGAGCCCATGACAGTACATGCTCGTGGTTGCTTTCATATTTACGGAGTCTGAAAGCAAATAAGAAGACTCTATATTTGGTGGAATGGTACTGGCATGTGGATTTTGCGAGCCCATGACAGTTCATGCTCGTGGTTGCTTTCAATTTTATGGAGTCTGAAAGCAAATAAGAAGAATCTGAAGTGGGAATGAAATGGCACTGTCATGTGGATTTTGCGAGCCCATGACAGTTCATGCTCGTGGTTGCTTTCATATTTACGGAGTCTAAAAGCAAATAAGAAGACTCTGTATTTGTTGGAATGGTACTGTCATGTGGATTTTGCGATCCCATGACAGTTCGTGCTCATGGTCTTTCAATTTTAAGGAGTCTGAAAGCAAATAAGAAGACTCTGTATTTGGAATGGTCAGGCAAGGAGGAAGTGTTCAATTAGGGGACATTTAGAATGATCAAAGCTGAGGGCGGGGGGGCACACTGGTGGATCTCCTTGTCGGGTGGATGGATGGTGGAAAAATAACGAGACCTTTGCAGTATGACAGGAGTGAATGGCTCATGTAAAAAGTGTGAAATAATCTGATGATGGTCGATGTGGCGCGCAAATCAATGCGGCAAGGTGTAGGGACGCAATGTTGACAGTGTACCAAGTGAGAGCGAGAAATGATCTCAAGCATCATCACGAGCGCGGAAAAATGAATCTGGCGATATAAAAAATGCTAAAAACGGAGGGCGGTCGAAGTGGCATGCAAACCGAGACGACTATTGGGGTCGAAAAAATGGTCAAAAAATAATTTCGAAAAAATGATGCAATGAAGTGACCATTGTGAAGGTCTCGTCGTGCTGGTTCCAATGGTGGAAACAGTTTGGAAAACGGACTCCGTATGGGTTTGAAATGGCCAAACAAGGAAAGGGTCAACGGGCTATAAATAGTAAGTGGGCCCAATATGACATGTCATTTGCACTATTCCCATTTCGCACATGATCGGAGTGTGCCAGAGCTTGCGTGGGATTTCTGGACGATCTGACCGACGGTTTTGAGATTCGGGAGAGCCAGGTATTTCATTGAACTTATGCCTGTTTTCTTTTTGGGTTGGGGGAAGGGTTGCGGGTCCCGGGGGGGTGTTTGTACGGTCCACAAGGGTGGACCGCGACTGTCGGTCATGGTAGCCGTGGTCTGGACCGCGACTGTCTGGCTTGATAGCCGCGGTCTGGACTATGACTGTCGGGTTTTGACGGCCGCGGTCTGAACCGTGACTATCGGCTTCACAGCCACGGTCTGGACCGCGACTGTCGGCTTCACAGCCGCGGTCTGGACCGCGACTGTCGGCTTGACAGCCGCGGTCTGGACCGCGACTGTCTTTTTGGTCTGGAGTTGTTTGGGAAGGGTGAGAATGTCTATTTTGAACAAGAATCTAATGAGGCTTTGTTGTGTGACTGACAGGATGCCACGGACTGTATGGAGGGAGTGAGAGATGCCAGAGGGGCTGGTGGACATTATCCGAGAGGACCGTCGTGTGCGTTCGATGCTTGGGATATTCGGCCTACTAAAGTTTGCTGAGATTCCGATGATTCGGTCAGCAGGTCTACTACTGAACCGCTTAGTGAGTTTCTGGGAGCCGGATTCACTGGCGTTCCGAGTACAGGGGGAGAGGGTGGACCTCACCCTTGCTGATGTCTATTTTCTGATGGGGTTTCCCTGCCTAGGGAGGGTGGCAGATACCCAGCCGCGGGGATCCGCAGGTCTTGATATTGTTGATATGGCAGTGCGGTTCTGTGGGGCAGAGGCACGGGTGCATCGGAATGCACTCCGAGTTGGCGACTTACGGGAGCCAGTGGTTCGAGCGACGGCCGCATGTATAGTGCGGATCCTGGGTTCTCAGGCACCTGAGAAGGTGTCCGGGGGGCAGATGCAGCTTGTGGAGCATACATTGGATGGGACTTATTTTGCATGGGGTTAGATGTTCCTGACCTGCGTTCAGCGACAGCTGACCGCAGCGAAGGAAGCTGGCAAGGGATTCTGCTTTGGGTCGTTCTTGTGTGCCTTCTTTATGGAGAGGGTTCCCACACTGCGGCCGCGGGTGTCGGTTAGGGCAGGAGGCATGAGGGAGCCTCGTATGATTCGGTGGGGGGAGATGATGCGCCGCCATGGTGGTGGTGATGTGGGCCAGTTTTTTACGGATGAGTTGTACATGCAGTGGCTCCAGTTGCCACTGACGCTAGAGGACTTTCCTTACAGGGACATGGATTATACAGGGGATCCAGATGCCCCCCGTCCACCAGGACAGGCATGGGGTCCAGATGGTATGTATTGTTTGGATTGTTTTGTCCAGTTTTTATGTTATGTATGATGTATGTTTGATATAGAGTTACTGACAAGTGGTCGTTTTGCAGATGTGGGCCCGCAGCCGCCACCAGGGCATGTGGCGCGGCGAGGGATAGTGGCAGTTCCGGCTTTTCCCGGGGGGGGTCCGGTGGATCGGCGAGACGCGGATGGGGCGCTAGAGTCTGTACGGATGCTGCTAGAGCGGCTGTTGACGGGAGTGAGCGATGCGGGGTGGGAGGACCTTCCGCGAGATGTGCGTCGGGATTGTAGGCAGGCACCTCGGGATTTCAGAGGGATAGCGTTCCGGGTGGCTCTCTTAGCGGAGAGGGCGCGAGCACGGGCACCGAGGCTCAGGCGAGATGAGGGCTTGTCAGAGGAGGAGCGGGAGGAGGAGTCAGAGGATGCTGACACGGGTAGTGACGCAGGGTATGACTCCCTTTAGGGAGTACAGGGGACTCCCTTCGATATTTTGTAGCTTCGGCCTGTATTTGATGAGTTTTGAGGGATGGACATGCATATTTTTTTATAGCTGAGTACTGGGGTACTCAGAACATGTATAGTTCTGAACATGTATTATTTGACATGTATATCTATATATGCACGTGGATGCACATTTTTTGGTGATATTTTCTCATTTGTACGCACGTGGATGCGTGTTATGATATGTTTGATACTGCACGTGGATGCAAGTAGTCTAGGCTGTTGGGCACGTGGATGCCCCTTTGTTGACATGATATGATGTATGTATGACTAGGCACATGGATGCCCCTATGGATGCAAATGTCTTTTTATGGTTTTATGTTTTATGTACGCAAAATGTTGATGCAATGCAGTCTTTTTGGTTTTTTGTATATTTGGATGATATGCTATGGGGTAATGATACATGATGGAGATGTTACATAGTGTGATTGATATGCCAGTCTAGGATATTGTTCGCCATTTGGTCTGCGACACTATTGTAAGCTCTTGGGACATGTGTGAATGTAATGGATTCAAACTGTCGGCTAAGTTGTTTTGTATGTAGGAATTTGCGAAATAGGCAGGGATCACGCACCTGGTAGCAGTTGTTGAGCTGGGAGACAAGGAGCTGGGAGTCCAAGAACACATGAAGGTGACGTATGCCCATCTGGAGGGCAGCAGTTAGGAGACCGGTCACAGCATCATACTCTGCCTGGTTATTGGTAGCAGCGCCGATACATGTTCCGTCAATGTGGATGCATTCATTGGAAGGGGAGTATAAGACCCATGCTGCGGAAGCTAGGTTGGGAGACCAGCGGCTGGCCCCATCAGCGAAGCCGATGTAACAAGGTGGAAGAGGATCCATCTGTGGGCATGCAAAAATTCGAAAAATGTGAGATTGTGGTCAAAAACGGTGACAAACAAAAAGAAGCAAACTGTACAAATGCAGACCAATGAGGTCGCGGTTTCGGTTATGGGTAGAAACGTTTCAGATACAACCCATTCCGGGGGTTGGAGAAGGGTCGTCCTTCAAAGTCTGCTAAAATGTATGCCCCCTTGCCGAGGCAAGTTTGCACAATGTAAGGGCCTTGCCACATGGACTCGAATTTTCCTTTACCTGTTTTGTCGTGGGCTTGGTCATAGGCGAGGACGAGGTCCCCTTTGTGGAAGGTTCGAGGGTGAACATGTTTGTCATAATGGGCTTTGGAGCGTGTTTTGGCAGCTTCGATATTTTGGAGAGTGGCGCGACGATCTTCATCGGCTTGTTCGAGGGATAGCAGACGTTGTTCAAGGGGGGAGGTATCCGGGAGAAGCTCAACAGCGATGTGTAAGGCAGGTATCTGACACTCAATGGGGAGGACAAACTCTACACCGTGAACTAAATGAAATGGGGTAAGACCAGTGGCGGTCTTGGTGGATGTACGGTAAGCCCATAAAGCAGGAAATAGCATATGGTGCCAATTGGACTTATGCCAATCAACTGTTCGTTGGAGTATGGTTTTCAGGATTTTGTTTACTGCTTCTACTTGACCGTTCCCTTGGGGGTAGTAGGCCGAGGAAAATTGGTGTTCGAACTTGAGGAGGGTGGATAACTCGCGCCACACACAATCTTCAAAATGTGATCCATGGTCAGATACCAATTGTTTAGGGACTCTGAATCTAGTGATGACATGGTCGAAGAAGAAACGGGCAGCAGTGTCAGCCTTACAATTGAAGGTGGGCATGGCTTCCGCCCATTTGGTGAAATAATCGACGGCGACAATGATGTACTTATGGTCGTTCGCTGACGTGGGTCTGCACTCCATGAAATCAATGGCCCACTTACAAAAGGGACCAACAGTGACTACTGGGTGTAACGGAGCAGGTGGCGTCCGAGCTTTGGGGGCGAAAAGTTGGCAGTTATGGCAATGTTTGACCGCATTGATGCAGTCGGTGAAGAGTGTGGGCCAGAAATATCCGGCGCGGACGACCTTTTGGGCAGTGGCCATCCCTGAGAAATGGCCACCGCAGGCACCGCTATGACAATCATTAAGGACTTGTTCAGCTTCCTCATGTGTAAGGCAACGACGAAGAACTGTATCGATTCCTCACCGGTAAAGGACATCTCCAATGAGGAGGTAGCGAGAGGCATGGTGACGGATACGATGACGCTCATTCCGAGTGATTGTGGGTTGAAACTTCTGCGTGCGTAGATATAACAAGATATCTCCGTACCATGGGTCATCGGACAAGATGGTAAACAAGTAATTATCGGGTAACTCTTCGGAGATAGGTGGGGCTGGGATAAAGGAAGGGAGATCCGTCATGAGCTGGGAAAGCGCAAGGGCTTTGGTGCTCTTGGGTGTTCGGAAAGTAAGGTCATATTCTTGGAGGATAATGACCCATTTGGCCACGCGACCTTGCAGGAGCCGCCGGTTTAAGAGATAGACCATGGGGTTAGAGTCGGCGACGACTGTGGTATGACTAAGTAAAATGTAGTGTCGCAACCTTTGGACGGAAAAGACGACTGCTAGGGCTAGTCTCTCCTCATGTGGGTAACGTAAGGGTGGGCCGGACAAGGTCTGGCTAACGTAGTAAATGACATGTTCTTGTCGTGAGGCGTCTTCTTGGACCAAGACTCCTGACACTGCATACTCGGACGCCGAGATGTAGAGGATGAAATCTTGAGAGAAATCCGGAGGGGAGATCAAGGGGGCTTGTGTGAGAGATTTCTTGAGGGCATTAAATGCAGCTTCTGCTTGCTCATCCCAGACAAAGGGTACTCGGGTACAGAGTAGGCGCAAGAAACCATGAACGGTTGTGGCGTAATCAGGAATGAAGCGTCGAAGGAAATTAGATCGCCCTTGCAGACTTTGGAGCTACTTGAGTGTTCGGGGAGAGGGAAGGTCTAAGATGGCTTGGACTTTCAGTGGATCTACAGTAATTCCTCTGTGGGAGACAATGAAACCCAACAATCGGCCTGCCGGAACGCAAAAAACACACTTGTGTGGGTTTAAGCGGATCTGATATTTGCGACAACGCAGAAAAACTTGCCGAAGGTCGTTTAGGTGGTTTGATCGTTTTCGGGAACGAGCTGTAAGGTCATCGAGGTATACGAGCAGGATGTGGACCAAATCATGAAAGCAATAGGTCATGGCCCGCTGAAATGTTGCGCCAGCATTTTTGAGACCGAAAGGCATAACACGATAGGCAAAAGTGCCCCATGGGGTAGTAAAAGTGGTTTTGTATTGGTCTTCCTTACGGATTTGTATCTTATTATATCCGGAAAAACCATCCATGAAGGAGAGGACTTCATGCCCCGCACACGCATCGATGAGCTGGTCAATGAATGGCGTAGGGAAATTGTCTTTGGGACAGGCACGGTTTAGATCGCGGAATTCAGTGCATACTCTAAGGGTGCCTTGTTTCTTGTTGACAGGAACAGGGTTTGAAACCCATGTGGTATAAGCTATAGGATAAATGAATCCTGCTGTGCGAAGTTTCTCGATTTCTGTTTTGACAGCTGGGATTTTGGAGGGGTGTATGGGACGTTGTTTCTGACGAACGGGGGTTATGTCAGGCCATTTGTCGATGTGGTGTTCTATAATGGCAGGGTCAAGGCCAGGCATTTCGGTATAGGACCAGGAAAAGACATCACGGAATTCTTTGAAGAGTGTTTTGTACTCGTCAACCTCCTGCTTAGTGCAATATTCTCCTAAAGCGATGAGTTCGGGGGTTCCCTCGGGGGCAGCAAGATCGATTTGGATAACAAGTGAGATGTTGGCCATGTTACCCTCTTCGAAGGCATCAGGAGCAGGAATAGGGTCTTTGAACCAATCGACCTTCGGGGGAAGGAAGTCTTTGGATTCCACTGCGAATTGGGGAGCAGTGGTAGAAGGTGGTTCATCTGGGAGAAA
>LPNX010381762.1:0-44916 GCA_001517045.1 Pseudotsuga menziesii
ATATTTAAATATCAGAAATAAATTGTATATATAATCCTCATTCAGCATTTAAGAAAGTGGGAACCCTTTGAATTCCTCGAGTAGAAGTGGGAGTAAAGCATTGGATCAAAACTGGGTGTAAGGGGATATCTTGAATAGTAATAAATGCACAGATAAAAAAAATGCTCAGGATATGTAGGAGAAACCAGCAGGGTGTACGGATAGATTGTGGAGAGCCTTGGAAGCCATTTCATAACGAACAGCAGCAGTCCTGATCTGGTTGAGGGAGTCTTGAAGAACACCCACTTCTCCATCCACCTGTTCCTTCACTTGCTTCACCTACTCCACCGTCAACTTATTCAATTCCTCTTTGATCGCTCCTCTTCCCTCTTCTCTGATCTGAAGAAGCCATGCCTCCTGCGTGCCTCCAAATGCCTGATTGCTTTTGCCTTTAATTTTACTGAAAGAAAGACCGCTTTGCTTGCAACCTTTGGGGTTGTCCTGTGCAAAACTGAACTAATTCTGTGTTTTCTTCTAAACTTAAAATCCAAAAATATAAAGTACTATGTAATAGCTACCCATTCTCACATCTCTATGTATATCATATATATAGAGAGATAATACCTAGTACCGACCCACTCACATATCTCTATATATATCATATATTGAGAGATTTATCTTAATTCGAAAGGGATTAACTAGAACAAAGCTTTGAGGTATAAGGTGGATGTAGGTTGTATCTAGGTTGGGTGGTTGTTTGTTGTAAGGAGGTTACCGGGTTAAGTTCCTTGTAAATGTTAGTGTAGAGTATACTTTACTTTATGTTTATTTTATTTTATTTTTAAATATATATTTTTATTTTTTAATTATTTTTATAAATATAGAGGTATATAAGGTGTTTTATATGGAGTTGAGGTGGTGGCTAAGCGTCGGATATGCGACGGCCCTTTCCATGTTAAATAGTTGACCAGTTAAAATTGTTAAACTACACTAATGTGGTGTCGTGAATTAAAGTTTTATTTTTTTTTAACTTGTTTTGTTTTTTAAATTTTGTTTTATTATTATTATTATTATAATAAATATATAAGTTAATTTTTTTTCTTATATATATTATTAGTATATAGTAAAACAAAAAAAAAAATACTTGATAGTTGGTTTAGAGCCGAGGAAGGGAGGCGCTCCAAGAATGGGGGTCGAGAGCTTCGGCTCTCGATCTTAGATGAAATGGCTTCCATTGCGAATTACCAGCACTGTGCGTCATGGTGGGGGCGGTTTCTGGGTATCGATTTCAATTGCCAGGGTTTTGAATGCTCAACGCTGCTGAGGGTTTTGGTCGTGATCGGTGGGCTTGCTCCTGCCCCTGAATGGATTTGCTGGTTTCATTCCGATCCTGTGCAATTGGCGGTGGTTTTGACTGATCGCAGATTCTTGGTGGCTTTAGTCTTCAATGTCTTGATATTGTCCCTGCAGGCAGAAGGTGGGGGTGGTGCGGATCCGAGAGCCGAGTGCCGTGCCGAGCGATTGATGCGCTCTGAGCCAATCTGAGAAAATACTGAAGAGGAGCCGCCCAGCATTCGTGCCGCTCTGCCCACAGCCTGCCGATCTGACCCTGTGATCGCCTCCATCTGTAGACTCAGGAAAAGAGCAGTGCCAAAAACAAGAAAAGGAAAAATTCTATGGCCAACTGGAATGAAATTGGGGGATCGGAGCTCCAAGAATCGATGGGGGTGATTGAGGGTTTGGGGAGGACTTGCAGCCTGCGGCCAGTAGTTGCCTAGGCTTACGCCCCCTCCTCCGCTCTGATCCGCCTCTAATATGATTATTGGAGCTCTTTCTCCGCCCTCTCCATCTGGGCTCACCACTGGGTTTATGGCAGGGTCGAGAGATCGATCTTGATCTGTCGTGAATGCTGGAGAGGTCGAGGTTTGTGGATTCCTGGTAGCGGTCGCGGTAGTCTTTTTCTTGTTCAATCCCCAGGGTTTCATTTGTGGAGCTTTCTTGATCTAGCTATGCTGCTGGATTGGCGCTACAGTTTTTGTGTGCAGGTCTCTTGCTTGCACGAATCGGCAGTCCGCCATAACCATCCGCTCTTCCTCCGTTGATCCAAGAAGCCGTGGAGATCTATGGATTTCTCCAGATTGGAGTCTTCAACTTCCTTGCCAGATTTCTGACTTCGTGTTGGCTATCTTTCGAGGGTGTTGGGCTCCTTCATGATCTGTTTGATTTTGCTGAGAAAGATTGTCTGCCTTATATGGTAGTGATGGTGTCTGTTTGATATACTCTTGCGTGGTGACCCGTTTTGCTCCTTCGGAACTATGCGGTGGCGACGACATCTCAGAGGCGGTGGCCTTTGTTTTTGGCAGTATGTCTGATCACAGATTTTTGTGACCTGTTTATTGATTTGGGTTGTGATATAAATATTTTGGATAGTTATGTAATTTTTTGGTTACGCTTATATGAGACAGCTAATATGTGACAATGTAGGGATCCTAGTGATCCTCTTACATGTGCAGATATGTAATTTTGTTCTACTTTGAAATAAAATTATGAATTTTTTCCGGGGAAAAAAAGTAAAAAAAATACTTAGTAACATTTTCTTTTTAAGTTTATAATACAAATAGTTTAAATATAATTAATATTATTTATATATAAAATATTTAAAAATAAATGTATATAGGTATATTTGTATAGTCATTATCAAATATATAAGTCATAGCTCACCGTTAGGACATTGTCATAGATAATTTGGTGTCAACAATGGAGTTGTGACACATGAGGAGGTTTACAAATTACTAGGTTCTATGGGTCTTTGAATCCATGTGCACTCTTAGAATTTAGTAAAATGTAAAATTCATTGTCAAAATTGTAATTTTCCATTGCCGAAGATCCACAACTAAATATGACCAAATAAATGACCAATTGTTATGTGGTCATTTTTAGTCTAGATATCCCGTGACCAAATTTGGTCATTTATCTTGGTCTTTTTTAGTTTAGTTTTATCTCGTGACCAAAAGCGGTCATTTATCTTGGTCTTTTTTAGTTAGCCCAATTAAATTTATCAATTTTGGTCATTTATCCCTTGAAAAAAATTGTGGTGACCAAAATTTTTGGTCTCCTGGTCACTAATCTCTCATTTTCCACTAGTGTTTGTATGATGATATAGACCACTTAAGGAAACACACAGTAGAATAGTGTAAAGGGTTAAGTAGAGTTTATTGTTATTGAATGCCCCTGCATTTATCTTAAGTCCATGGAGGGTGGAAGCCTAGTTACCGAGTCAGAATGCATCTGAATCAAATGTTCTACAGCTCAAAATCTACCTACAGAGGGTGGAAAGAAAAAAGAACAAGGAATCATGTTGGTTTTTGCACCCCAGAATCTGCCTACGGAGGGAAGAAGGCAGAAGGAGGAAATGGGGAAAAGGTTAAGGAAAAAAAGTATTTCTTCTTTTTGGGGTAGCAGGGTCTGTCAAAAGTATGCAGTGTGAGTACTCGTTGGATGCAGTATTTAATTCTGCATCCAACAAGCTCTCTCAATCGAAATTTGAGTCAAAATACAAGGAGATATGTCGAAAATACAAACAAAAAAGTAGTTTTTTTATGATACCTATCTCCAAATTTATATTAAAAAATTGTTTAAGACCTATATGGTATTTCAAATTTAAATCAATTTCATTGTCTAACACATGATGACATGGAATTTGAATTAGGGTTTAAAGGCCCATTTTGGCAAAATGTTTTTTATACCATGTAAAGCTCAGCGTTCTTTAGTGCAGTGTCTATTTTTTTTCAAAATAGTTGAGAAACAAAATAGTTATCGATGAAAAACTAACAATGTGTTTTTTGAGTTAAGGAGTCATGAAAAAAGAAAAATAAGAAAAAAAATATGTATGTTATATTTAAAATTACATATTTCGAATGTGAAGAAAACATGATATTTGCATCTAAAATTTCGTAAAAAAATGATAGTGTATTGCATACTTTAATGAGTGGCTAAACATGAGCATCATGAAAAATTGGATGTAATTCTCAATTAGCCATGGTTTATCATACTCCAAGGCACATGCATGAAAAATACGAAGGAATGTATGAATCAGCCACATACGAATAGGAATGCCACACTAGCACATACAAATGTTTGGGCATAGTGCTAAAAAATGTGCACGCATTTTGTTTGAATTCAAATATTAAGCCTTCCAAAAAAAATGCGCATACAATGTAGCATTGAAAAATGCGAGTGCTATTTTTAACTTTACAATTTTATTATTTGTCGATTATAACATTAAAAGTAATTTGGGGTAGTAAGGGTTTAAAGGTAGAGAAAGGGTGGTGGTGGTAAGGGGTTAGAGGGGGAGAGGGTTGTAAGGAGTTATAGGTACAAAAATAGGAGGGGGTGTTAATGGGTTAGAGAGAGACAAAGAGAGAGAGAGAAATGGGTGAAGGGAGAGACATTGGGGGGTGGTAAGGGGTCATAGGTAATAAAAGCAACCACAATCATTCTCTTTCGTGTAATGTACACATAGTCCATAGTTACCTTGTTAAAAAATAGTTTTATAACAACTTGAATCTTTTGGCCATGGTTAATGTGTATAAAAATTGGTATTTTCCCTATATTTGGTCATCTGGTTGGTTGAAATGCCTTCCTAAAAATATGCATGTTGAAATTCTTTGTTTTATTGATGAAAATTGGAAGGGACTTTCAAATCACCTGCAAAATGCTCCTATGTTGAAGTATCAAGCTCTTCCAACAACACATATTTGGAAAGTGTATCAAATGTTTCCTTCTACATAATAATTTAACTTTCGTTAAAGGATTCAAACATATCATGGTTGGCCAAATGGCCTAGGAGCTTGGAAGTGCTAGAAAATATTATTTCATTCTTGAATCTAAGTAGAAGGAAATTATAATATATCCTTGCGAAGGTTGAATAAGCATCTCAAAATTACAAAAAAATTATCTCGGAGTTTTTTTAGTGACCCTTGCATGTAGTATCAGACTCAACATATAGTAAGCTTGTTATCACCACCATACATTTTTTGCACTATTAATCTACAGGTAACTACATATGCCCTAGAAAAATTAAAACTCTTTGCAAGAATATTCCCCTGATACATAAATGTGGGAATATCATTAGTGAACAAATCTCTCTAACGTTTATTCTTCCTGCTTCCACGATTAACTGGGAAAATTTAATGGAAACAAATCCCTAAACTACTAAGGGAGTTTTCAACCGTTTTTGAAGATTACCTTACATTAAAACTTGTAAAGGAGGTTTGATGTATTCAGTTAATGATTTGGTTCGATTCTTCTAAAGACACATTAATATAGTAGATATTCCACATCTATTTTCTTTGAACGCCAATTTTCTTATTGTTTCCCATCCTATGATAAAGGAGAATGCATTTATTCATCTACAATGTATCTCTCAATAACTCTCACTCCCCTACTCCTCTGCCTACACCTAACCCCAAATCCCCTACCCCTTCACCTACACTTAGCCCTTACAAACCCATTGTATCACTCTCTTTTCCCTCTACTCCACTTATCCCCAATATCCTAAAACCCCCCTTAGTATCTACCTCTAACCCCTTAAAACCCCCTCTCTATCTCTACCTCTAACCTATTACCATCCCCAATCTCTCTCTCTCTCTCTATTATTCCTCTTAACTCTTACTAACCCCCCCTCTCACTCTCTCTCCTTCCCTTACTCCTCCACCTACACCTAACCACAACCCCCCCCCTCTCTTGCTCCCCTCCTCTTCCTAACCCTTACTAACCCTATCTATAACTCTCTTTCTCCTCTACTCCACTTACCCCTAATCTCATAATACCCCGTTTTTATCTACCTCTAACCCTTTAACATCCCCCCCTCTCATTATATATATATAATCCCTTATCATCCCCCACCTTCTAATGTTATCATCGCTAAAATAAACAATATATTTGCAATCTTACATATCACATATGTGTTTTGGTGAACAAAAATGCATATTTGTTATAGTTTCCTATGATCCTAACCCCAAAAAATTCCTAATACACCCCCTCTACAACACCCAAATACCCCTACATTAATCTAACTGCCCCCAAAACACTAACAACACCTACTCCTACTTCCCTTAACAACCCCTTCTACTCTACTTCTGACCCATCCCAATCCATCCAATCCCTAACAAACCCCTTCTTTCTCTCCCTCTCTCTCTCTCTCACACACACACACACCATACTCCTCTTCGTACCTCTAATCCCCCCTCTTCTTCTCTCTCTAACCCAAACACCGACACTCCACACTATCTTGAGAATATAGTTTTCATTGATGTCAAAGATATTCACGAATGACAAAGAAATAACCAATAAGATATGGTAGCAGGATGGGCTCACCAATGATAAAGGAAAAGGTGTATAAGTGCATGAGTGATAGAGATTAGAAGATTGTGTGGAAGATATTAGAGTCGACAGAAGATCAACGACCGAGGGTCATTTTTGTAGAGAAAGAGCACAGAGGATAAAAGGAAGTTGAGTTGCGAAATATGAAACTAATCATTGGATTAGGATTTGGATCGATGAAGGGGTTTGATCACGAAAATAGATCAACGGCTTTCAATGATTTCGCTGGGAGAACTAGCACAAATAAAATAAATCCTAATGTGTGCAAAGATTTTATGAAATACACCTCATTGTTTTTGGAGTCCACCATTGATTTGGTGGGGACATTGATCGAACGGTCCACAAGCCATTTCGTTGAGTCAACTAGCAAGCGGGTTAATTATCCGGGCATTTGCAAAATATTAAACTGTCATCCACTTTGTTCTATTTTTTGCCATTGATTGGATTTGATAGAGATCCAACAAATAAGGAATATTTTGCTCAATGTAATAGCCCGAAGAATAATTTGATCGAAGATCAATGGTTAGGATTGAATCCACAAGGAAATCTAGGGTGGTGGATATTTTCTGCACAAAGTAAGGTGAAGATCCACAATCCACATTAGGTTGTAGATCAACGACCATGATTGAACCCTACAAAAGAAATCAATGGTTCATGGAAAGCAGATAATCACAAAAAGACTATTGGAAATTCACAGTTCTACATTTTGCATCCTGTGATACGGAAGATCGATGGCCAGAAAGACATCCAAAAAATATCAACGATGCATAAGGACTAGTGTGGAAATTGGAAGACAAAGAATTACAAAAGAAATGTCTAAGTTTTTGGGAACTCACATTCTGCAACCCACGATACAGAATATCGATGGCTAGAAAGAAATATGTATAAGATCGACGGTGCAGAAAGTTTAGTGCAGAAAATGGAAGGCAAAAAATTGTGAAAGAAATATTTGAGATTTTGAGAACCAACACCCTGCATCCCACGTTCTGGAAGATCAACGGTCATGAAGAATCCCACAGGAGATCAACGGTGCATAACGATTGGTGTAGAAGTGAACATATTGGAATGAAATTTTGGAGAAGTCACAAACCCACATTCCTCTATCTGCATCTTATCTTAGATCAACTATTACAAAAGAGACCATAGGATATCAATGGTGTGGAACATTTGGTGTGAAAATATTGGTTCGAAAAGTAAAAATTGGGAAATGATATTTTGAAAAAATCACATATCCGATATCCGATTTCCACCTTAGATTGACGGTCACGAAAATATTGAAGTATATCAATAGTGGAGAATGAATTAGGTGGAATACTAAGTGCATAAATATATTTTGAGAAATTTCATAGTTGAGCAATCTGCATATCGCATCCTATCTTAGATCTACGTTCAAGAATAATCTCGATATAAAATCAACGGCTTAGGATGGATGCAGAGATGAAGAGTGAAGAAGGTCATGATTTGAAGATTCATGAATATGTATTGTCAAGCCTCGTACCCTCCGAGAGGACGCGACCTACTAGATGGTGCTATGATTTAAATGGGGAAACTAGCCTCATGAACATTGACATATTAAAAATGCATTGAACATAAAACATCTACAGATGCATAATGGAATCTATAGGGGAAGCAATATCATTTCAACATATCATATTCATCATAATTTATTAAGGAAATAAATATAGTTGCAGAAATTCAAATACACAAGAAATACCTATCTTGAAAATGTGCTGTCCCACAACCAGCTATGTCACTGCAACATTCCACCCAACCATATTCTAGTGTGCTCATCAATCTCTCAGCAACACTACCACCCTCAAGCTGGTAATGATTCCCACAAGGAATAAGGGAACTACAGCAGCCTCACACATAGCCAAAGACATATCAAAATTTAGCCAAGCCAAAACAACATTTGGGTTTATCAAGATGCTAAGGAGGTGGAAGGATGAATTTCTAAGCTAGTGAGCTCAACCATAGAGCTATGGGAACCTACATAATATCTGGCTTGGGTTTCCCAAAAACTACACACCCAACAAAAGGAAGCATCCCATTCTCTGCTACACAGTCCCTCAGGCTATGCCTTCCATTCCAGTGCTCTTCAGGGTGTGTAAAGAAGAAAAACCAGCCCCTCTTGATATGTCTATGAGGTTCCTTCCCACACTATTTTTATCAAGCTAATTATTCCCCAATTCCACTCCAAACAAGTTCATACCAAAACAAGGGATGCAACCATAGAAAAATTCCAGTTCTAGGTTTGATTAAAAACGTTTTTCAACCAAAAATGTATTGGTAAAATGGAGAAATAGACCCCTATGTGAGAAATCCAAACTCAACAACGATTCTGGGCATTGCATGAGCAAAAAAAACTGCTATGAACCCCAAAATAGTGAATCGTTACTGGTCATTCACTCAGCAACCAAAAAATGAATTTCCTGGCATGGAGAAATGAGGAAACAACTAAAAACGTGAAGGATAAGAACCCAGGAAGGCTCAGCTGCGTGAGAGCTCAATGTGAATGAAGGATTTATGATGAAAAATGTCCAAGAGCTCCCCCAAAAACGGGAGGAAAGATAAAAAATTGAATGCATGAAGGAATGGGCAGCAATTGTGGGCATTTACTTGGCTCATAAGTCAAAACACATTTTTCCAAAAATGGGTATTCTTCCCAATTCTAATTATGATCTCCATACCTTTCCCATCCCATGCAATGAATAACTCAACCAATTTTTGGCAGTAATAAATGATTGGGTGAATAAGGCAAGAAATGTAGTTGATAGCTTGATAGGTTTTCCCTTTGACATTTGGCTTTTCCCATTGGCTAAAGGGTTTCAATATTGCCCCCCCCCCTTATCCTTCAGAAAACAAGCCCCCATCTCTTTAATGTTGCATTGACATAGATGGTTATGGGTATTTTAATAAAATTGCATATTTAAATGATGACCAAAATTGTAATGTTCCTAGCTAGCACGAAATACGATCGACATCGGTTTTAATCGTCGAAATATAAAACGCTAAATCCATGGTGGGGATTTTGCCTTTAGCTCATCACCATGATTAATTACAATATATACATCATATACATTTTTAATGCAAATAGGGTCAAAACCAGGGTGTTAGATTCTGCCCCCATTTCAACGTCACTGTCCTCAGTGCTTTACAGAATTGAACAAACTACTACATTGGTACCGCCCTCAGTGCTTCACAGAATTGAACGAAAATGGATGTTCTAATCGCATGGCATCCTCCAGCTCCCAAATAGCCTCTTCAGGACCGTAGCGCTCCCATTGCACCTTTACCTACCCTATGGCTTTATTCTGGAGCATTGTGAGCTTCCTATCGAGGATGCACGTTGGCTCGATTTGGAACTCTCCATCGAGTTCCACATGAATCACATCCCAATTTATTACATGGTTAGGATCATGTACATATTTATTAAGCAAGGAAACATGAAAAACATTATGATCTCTAGTGCTAGTAGGAAATGCAAGTCTATATGAAGCTAGTCCTATTCTTTCAAGCACTTCAAATGGTCCACAATATCTAGGTGATAGCTTGGCACAACTTCTAAGCTTCAAGGAACTCTTCCTTGCCTTCACTCTGAGGTAAACATGATCCCTAAAACTGAACTCCATGTGCACCCGATGCTTATCAGCATATATTTTCTGTCTGTCCTAGGATGCTTTCAGATTATGTCTGATTTTTACAACCTCTTGCTCCATCTCCTTGAGAAATTATGGACCAAGCACAATCCTGTTCACTGGATTATCCCAATTCACTGGTGTCCTACACCTCCTACCATACAAAGCTTCATATGGACTCATCCCCAAGGATGCTTGTTGGTTTGTCCATCACATAGATGTGAAACATGTATTCAAGCACCTGATTCACTCTCTCTGTCTGCCCATCAGTATGAGGATGGTAGGCAGTGTTGAAGTTCAACTTTGCACCCAAATCTGTGAACAAACCCTTCTAGAAATTGGAAGTGAACTTAGCATCTCTGTCCAAGACTATTGGCTTAGGAAATCCATGCAATTTGAAAATATCCTTCATGAATATTTTTGAAATGCCATTAGTCTTATGTGTGGACTTAACCGGTATGAAATGTGATGCCTTTGTCAACTTGTCCACCATAACCAAGATGGAATCATGTTGTCTCCAAGTCATTGGCAATCTTGTAATAAAAATCCATGGAAATAAATTCCCATTTCCATTCTGGAACTGGCAAAGGCTATAACAAACCTGCTAGATGTTTATGCTCAACCGTCACCTGCTGACATTTCATGCACCTTGAAATATATTCAACCATGTCCTTTTTCATTCGTGGCCAAAAATTCTGCTTTTTGGATGTAGCAATTGTCTTCTGATATCCTGGGTGACCAGAATATGGAGATTTATGGATCTCATCTGTAACAAATCTCCTTAAATTTTCTACATTTGGAATATAAATTATGTTCTTATAGGTAAGAAGTCCATCTTATTCCAATTTATATCCCTCATACTTCTTTTCAAGGCTTTGCTTCTGCAACTTGTCCTTGATCTACACATACAACTCATCTTCAGTAGTTTGATTAACATCTAGTGCCTCAAATCTGGTTGGAAAATACTAAGAGATGCCACATGCATTTCCTGTACCTTCTTCTTGAGTGCATTATCTACGTTATTCTCTTTTTTATTTTATGTGTTTGATTTCAAAATCAAAATGACATAAAAACTCTAGCCATGTGGCTTGCCTAGAATTTAGAGTAGGTCGATCAAACAAATACGTCAGACCATAGTGGTCTATCCTTAGCTCAAACTTTCTTCCCATTAAGTAATGCCTCCACATCTTTAGATCATGTACTATAGTTGGAAGTTCTAGATCATGAGTGGCATAGTTCTTCTCATCCTCCTTCAACTTTATTGACTCATAACATATCATGTGGTTGTCTTGCATAAGGACTCCTCCAAGCAATTGACTGCATGCATCAGTACACACCACAAAGTCTTTTTCTGGGTCTGCAATCTTGAAGACTGGTGCACTTGTGAGAAGATTCTTCAACTGCTCGAAGCTTTCTTCACACCTTGGTGTCCATTCAAACTTTATTCCATTCTTTTGCAAAGAAGTGAATGGATTTGTAACCTTGGAGAACCCTTCATTGAATCTCCTATAGTATCTTGCAAGTCCCATAAAATATCTTAGATCTGTCACATTTCTTGGATTAGGCCAATTCATAATTCCCTCAATCTTTTTAGGGTCTACATATATGCCCTCATCTGATATAATGTGACCCAAATAATGAATCCTATATTTATAGAAGTCACACTTGCTCAACTTTACATACAACTTATGCTCCTTGAGCAATTGCAATGTCAATATTAGATGTTCTTCATGCTCTTCCTCATTCTTAGAATAAATAAGAATGTCATAAAGGAAAACAATAACAAACTTGTCCAAATACCTGCTGGAGACACTATTCATAAGGCACATAAATGTAGATGGTTCATTTGTGAGACCAAATGGTACCACTACAAACTCATAATGTCCATACCTTTTTCTGAAGGTTGTCTTATGAATGTCTTCATCCTTTATTCTCACATGATGGTAACCATACCTTAAGTCGATCTTGGAAAATACCTTTGCTCCTCTCATTTGATGAAATAGGTCATCAATCCTAGGAAATGGGTATTTATTCTTCACAGTGAATTTTTTTAGTTTTCTGTAATCAATACACAACCTAAGTGTGCCATCTTTCTTCTTCACAAACATAACGGGTGCTCCCCAAGGCGACACACTCAGCCTGATATAATTTTTCTCCAAGAACTCTTGCAGTTGCATATTTAGCTCTAGAATTTCTGGTGTGCTCATCCTGTAGGGTGTTTTGGATGCTAGTGCTACTCCTCGCACAAGTTCAATTGTGAAATCAATGTCCATATTTGGAGGAATCCCCGGAATTTCATGAATTCGTACAACACCATATATTCCTCCAACCTAGGGGTATCATTCTCTATTCCTCCAAAACATGGGATGCATACAACTGCCAACCTTTCCTAGATAACTTCTTCAGCGGCATTGCTAAAATATGCCGACCAGAAATCACCTTCAGAATGCCTCTTACAACTCTTGGGTTCCCTTCTTAATCCATGCATTCAAAAGTCTTTTTATAATAGTCAAGCTTTACTCTATGAGCTTCCAACCAATCTATTCCAATCATAATGTCATAAGAACCAAATGGTAGAACATTAAGATCTACATAAGTGACCAATCCATTAATGACCAATGGACATTTCTCCACCACTCCACTAATATTTATCTTAGTTCTAGTGGCTAGATGAGCTAACCATTATTTTCTATGCTTTAACTTCTTAAAATCACAAATCTCAACTACTCTAGGAGTAATGTAATTGTGAGAAGAACCAAAGTCAATCAAAATAGAAACAGATTGCTAATTAATCTTACCTGCAACTTCAACCATAGTTGATTGGTGATATGCCTGGTGGTCCTCCAGTGCTACATAAATACTAGGGACAAGCCTTGCTACCTGACCCACTGTTTTAGCTTCCTGAATGTTGTAAGTTGGCCTTGCATTCCCATCCTCAAGTGGACCATTCCTATGCATGTGGGGTCCCCCACATTTACAACATTAGAGTGGTTCTCTATTCTGTTGTGGACCTTTTGGCTTTTCTCCCAACTCTCTAGTTGGCTTACTCGCAGCTTGGGATGGCTTCTTTTGCTGATTCCTAAATTTATAAGTTTTGAATCCTTTCTTCCTTTGGTCATACTTCTCATTCTTTTAGTCCTTCAATGTATTTCATTAATCATATTTTCCTTTTCTTTGTTCATAACAATACTTAGCTTTCCTTATTTCTTCTTCCAGAGTTTTGGGTTCATAAAACTCAATTCTGTCTTTGTAAGACTAAGGTAATCGACTCAGAAAATGCTGGATATTCACCTTCTCATCTTTGATTTACCTATCATACCTCAATAGTTCCAAGAACTTACTTGCATACTCTTCCATGGTCTGCTATCCCAATCTCATCTCATGGAACTCTTTAATCTTGTCATCATAGTACCTGTCAGAGAGGTACTTCTACTTGAAATACTTATGGAATTGTTTCCAAACCATATTCCTTTCATTAATATTTTCACTTTCCTAAAGTTTTCCCACCATATAGATGCTCTTCCATTCATATTGAATATGGATACCCTAGCCTTCATATTTCCATACTAGTCTTGGACTTGGAAATATTTTCTCATCGCAAGAAGCCAAGCTTCAGATTCTTGACCATTCTTTACCTCACCATCAAACGTAGGAGGCTTAGCCTTCTTGAATTCATCACATGATATTTTTTGGTAACGCCTCTTCCTCTTACTTATGTGAGATGAAGAGCTTGAATCCTCAGTGGATCCTTTAGGGTCAAGTGATCCACTAGAAGGTATTTTTCTTCTTCTAGCACTGCTCCTACTTCCTTCCGGTCTTACTATTCGGTGCCCAGAGTTCATCCACCTCTATATGTTTGTTAAGATCTATAGCATGTTTGGATTCAGTTGATTTTGCTCCTCCTGAGCCTTAACCAATATTTCATTATCTTCCCTGTAACTTTGCATATCCACCCTTAGGCTCCTCATGGTGGTTGCAAAATCTAGGGGAGTATCTTGAAATATTCTCCCATTAGACTATGTCTCAGCATTCCCAACTTGGATGTTTTCTCCTATTACAAATTCCTCATACTCATTGGGGTTTTGTGCATTATCATACATGTCGTAGGTTCTCATGGCTAACTCAAAACCGACTTTACCAAACTGCACTATGTGGAATGTTGTCTTTGAAGGTGACTATGATTCTACAAAATTTGTTAATAAACACAAATGTTAGCTACATAACATTCACAAGGATTTATACATTACTTACCTGCATTGGAAACATCATACATTGACAAATTTGTCGAAAAACATAATTTTCTTTCATAACAACGACTGTCTCACAAGGACGATGGTGGTTAAGAGGGATTTCCCCCTTGTGGTAATCTGGAGCATAAGCTCACTCC
Organism: Pseudotsuga menziesii; assembly: GCA_001517045.1. Classification (NCBI taxonomy): domain Eukaryota; kingdom Viridiplantae; phylum Streptophyta; class Pinopsida; order Pinales; family Pinaceae; genus Pseudotsuga; species Pseudotsuga menziesii. The sequence goes on from LPNX010381762.1 coordinate 14,389, forward strand.
CATTTTTCAACTTTTTGGCATCTGTAAATCCCACTGAAAAACTTTCTGAATTTCTTGTTTCGGAGCAACTCAGCTTTTTCTTCCAATCGATGAATTCACCTCTTTCTTCCGACATGTCAGCAGAACTCACGAATTTCACCCAATATGTATCAACAGAACTCACCCTTTTTACCCAATCATTGAAACTCCAATTTTTCTCCCGATGTGTTGACAAAATTATGCTTTTTCTATCGACACATCAGAGAAACTCACCATCCTCTTCTGATCGGTGGAACTCATCAACTTTTTCAACGTGTCGACAGAACTCACTGAGTTCACCCGACACACATTAGAAAACTCACCTTTTCTTGTCAATATGGAATTTTCGACACTTAGAAAAATTTTGAATTTTTTTTCTTCTTTCTTTCATTAGTGAAAAATCAACTTTTTTTCCTAACACACATCGACAAAATTCGCGTTTTTCGCTCGATACACATTAGAGAAACTCACTAAGTTCATCTGATACGTCTCGAAAAAATTGCCAAAGCTTTTTCAACATGCCCATACTTAGAACATTTTCAGAAAATTTTCTTTTCTTCCTTCTTCTCATTGGCTCCATTTAGCATTTCATGCTAACATGCATTGACTAAACTCTGCCACTTCACCTGACATTCATCAACGAAACTCGGCTAGTTCGACGGACATGTGATTTTTTTAGACACTTAGAAAAAGTTCATAATTTTTTTCTGTCTTTCTCTTTGTCGGCCCAAATTGGCCAATGGAGCTGAAACGGTCACTGCAACCTTCGTCAGCTCGACTCAACCAACTCAGCTAACATGTGTCAGCTAAACTCGACTAACTTAGCCACCACAACCAACATTCCAACACTTAGAAAAAAAAAGTTATGCTTTCCTATGCTCAATAGTGGTTAATTCCTGCCTCTGTCCACTATTCTTATTGGCTGATTGAGGCACAATGCTGCAACACAGCTCTGATACCACACTGTCATGCCCCCTCCCCTCCGAGAGGATAGAATCTACTAGTTGGTGCTATCATTTAAATAGGGAAACTAACCCCATGAACATTGACATATTAAAAATGCATTGAACATAAAATATTTACAGATGCATAATGCAATATACAACGAAAGAAATATCATTTCAACACATCATATTCATCATAATTTATCAAGCAAATAAATACAGTTGCAAAAAATCAAATACACAAGAAATACTTATCTTGAAAATGCGTTGTCTCGCAACCAGCAATGTCGTTGCAATGTTCCACCCAACCATAGGCCAGTGTGCTTATCAATATCTCAACAAAACTAAGACCTCCAAGCTGGGCATGCTTCCCACAAGGAATAAGGGAACTATAGCAGGCTAACACATAGCCAAAAACATATAAAAAATCAGCCAAGTCAAAACTGCAATTGGGTTTATCAGGCTGCTAAGGAGGTGAATTGCTAAGCTAGTGATTTCAACCACAGAGCTATGGGAACCTACAAAATATATTTCTTGTATTTCCCAACACCTACACACACAACACAAGGAAGCATCCCCTTCTCTGCTACACAGTCCCCAGGTTATGCCTTCCATTCCAGTGCTCTTCAGGGTGTGCAAATAAGAAAAACCAACCCCTCTTGATATGTCTGTGAGGTTCCTTCTCACACTAGGTTTATCAATATAATTATTCCCCAATTCCACTCCAAACCATTTCATACTAAAACAAGGGATGCACCCACAGTAAAATGCCAATTCTGGGTTTGAGTAAAAACGTTTTTCAACCAAAAACTTATTGGTAAAATGGAGAAATAGACCCTTGGGTGAGAAATTCAAACTTAGCAATGATTATGGGCATTGCATGAGAAAAAAAAACTACTATGAACCCCAAAATCGTGAATCCTTATTGGCCATTCACTCAGCAACCAAAAAACAAATTTCCTGGCATGGAGAAATGAGGAAACAATTGAAAATATGAAGGATAAAAACCCAGGAAGTTTCAGCTGCATGAGAGAACAACGTGAATGAAGGATGGATGATGAAAAAAGTCCAGTATCTCCCCCAAAAACGTGAGGAAAGATGAAAACGTGAATGTATGAAGGAAAGGGCAATAGTTTTTGGCATTTACTTGGGTCATAAGTAAAACCACGTTTTTCAAAAAATGGGTACTCTTCCCAATTTGAATTTTAACCTTCGTACCTTTCTCATCCCATGCAATAACTAACTCAACCAATTTCTAGCAGTAGTAAATGAATGGGTGAATAAGACAAGAAAGGTAGTTAACAACTTGATGGGTTATCCCTTTGACATTTGGCTTTTCCCCATTGGCTCAAGGGTTTGAATATTCCCCCTCTTTATCCTTAGGAAATCATGCCCCCGTCTCTTTAATGTTGCATTGAGATAGCTGGTTTTGGGTATTTTAATTAAATTGCATATTTACATGATGTCCAAAATTAAAATGTGCCTCGCTAGCACGAAATACCATCGGCATCGATTTTAATCATCAAAACATAAAACACTAAATTGATGGTGGGGATTTTTCCTTCAGCTCCTCACCATGAATAATTACAATATAAGCATCATATACATTTTTAATGCAAATGGGGTCCAAACAAGGGTGTTACATGTATTATTAATGAAAAGACGCTTGTAACATCCCCTCAGAACACGACCAAAAAACGTGAAGTGTAAGTAAAAGGCATTGTAAGTATGAAAAATAACTCATCAAAATTATAGATGAAATTTAATACTGCAAGGAGACTGAAAGCGTGTGCGACTAAAAAACGATATTGGGGACGAATCCACTAGGGGGAGGGTTTCAATGAATAGTTTTTAGTGATGATATAAGTCACTTTAGTGACAAACATTGATGGAAGAGCGAATTGTTGGGGTTCATTTGATGGTATAAAAACACTTAAGGGTCCTCCTCAGTGAAGGTCCCTCTTAAATAGAATGATGAATCGACCAGTATTTTCTGACACATAGATATTGATGATCAATTTATATTACTACAAGTATAAAACACAGTTAGGTAATGCTGCTAAAATATTATGGAAAATACTATATTTCACTACATTTCTTACAAGGCCAAGTTGATCCTTTAATAGTATAAAGAATATGTTTTAACCAAAAATAACTAGTTTATAACCACACATAATATATATATATATATATGGTTTTGAGAAAACTCTTATCCTATGAATTAACTTTAATAACTAATATCATAGTTACTTTTAGTTATAAGAATTCAATGTTGAGGAGTGGCTAGTTAATAGAAGAGATGGTCGTTGGACATAAGAAAAACACTTGGCATCATGTGCTTGACATTTGTCTCCCTGACAAACCCGTGGGTCGTTTTTAAAAGAAGGTAGTGCAGCGATATGAGGGGGGACTCACTCTCATTTTCGTGGGGGGCGTGGGCATTTGGAAGGGAGTGCTTATTCCAGGAAGAGCTCTGCCTTTCGGGGAAATGATCTTAGCATTCCAAGCTCTGCGTTTTCTTTTCCAGAGGAGGCTCTCTACGTTTTTCCTGGAAGTTGATCTCTGCGCTGTCGTTGGGGAGCTGATCTCTACCACTTTGGAGGAGAGAGGGATATACCTCTACAATTTTTGTTTGGCTCCAAGGAATCAAATATGCGATCTGGATGAGTGAATTCATCATTTGAATTCGTTGAGATCTGAATATGGTATGTTTTCTTGCATGATTGCGTTGTTTACATATATTTATGTGGTTCCTTTACCTTGCTATCGAACCCTGCACATTGTTGGGGCTTTGCCTGCCTTCGTTACAAAGTTAGATTTAGACCTAAGTACAGGGGAAATGTGCATTCAGAAAGAATGCACTCAAGAGAGATATTTAAGTGAAATATCTTACTGGAGGTTTTGGGGAATGGTGAGCAAATAAAAAATTTGCTTATCGATTTGTTGTTTTGTATTTTTCTGCTTTCTTACTGAGGAATTTATTATGCATGATAGTCATGACTTATGGGCTGGAATGAAAGGATACTGGGCGATTCCGTTTAATGAAATCGATCCCATTTCATCCACTGACTAAATTTTAATAGTAATCTGGGCAGAAACGTTTTGACTGCATTTTTAGTACTAATCAAATCTGAACGTAGATGCTGGCCAATCCTCTATGATTCTATTAGCAACTAGATCTGAATCTAATACTATGGATAAACTCTGTGATTTTAGGAGGAACCAGATCTGAATCATGGTTAATATCTGCAGTTGATGTCTGCGATTTGAATAGTAACAAGATTAACATATGAATGTCAAAACTCAAAACTCGATTTGCATCGTGGTAATGGTTTATGATTGCATTTTTGTGATTTGGGGATGTAGGTAGATATTTTTGCGTTAATGGGTGAGTTAATCATTCCTCTTCTACCTACTTTTTAAAAGGTAACCAGATCTATACATATCTACAGATTCTGTTTTCTAGGGATCTGAAGGCGTTATAAACCTGTTTGTGATTTCAAATTCTGGAAGTTGATCTCCTGAGATGCTTGTATTTTGATGTATATATTTTAGATATGGAAAATATATCAAGCTATCAAATGGAAGTTTGATCACTCCGATTTGGTTTCGGACTGTATGTTGTTTTCTTGTGATTTTAGATCTGGAAAGAATTGGAAGTATGCTTTAATTTTATTGCCAAAAACATTTTTACCCATTACCATATGTAGATTGTGTCGTTGGTTTGATATATTTCCAAACTGTTTTGTTTACCAACAATGTATATGTTTTTCCATCGCTGGTTCGGATCTATCACTGAACTATTATTAAGCACCTGCGTTTTTGATAGATCTATTTGTTTTATTGTTGAAAATATGTTCCTGCTGATAGAAATGGTTGCCTGTGTTTTAATAAACTTTCAACAAATTTTTTGTTGATAATTTCTGAAGGTTGAAAAGTTCCCAATGTTCGGTCTTGCTGGTAATTCATAAGATTGGCTTCGACATTTTGATTATTATGTTAACGAATGCGCCTTGAAATATATTTGATGGCTAAATATTTTCGAGGGTTGTTGTTTTCAATTATACTCCTTAATGAAAAAGGTTTCATACATAACTTTAAACGTGAAAGGAATTGATATTAAATATTATAGATGGGTACTTTATATAGGAAAGGTCATCATTTTAAGTGTATGAATATTCTACTAAATAGTTTATGTGATTACCCTCTTGACTTTGTAGGTAACTTATAATTACTTTTGGGTATAAGTAAATTGGTAAATAAAAGCCTATTATAGAATGGTGAATACATTACATACTAGTACACTCATGAATTTTTGGGTAGATATTTGTATCCATTCATTTAAATAAGAGTGTTAACATGTCCTTTGGTTAAGGACAAAACATGATGATGGTTTAATCATGTTTAATGGTTTTAAAACTCAAAGGTTACGGCGAATAAGATTTCTAAGTCTCATAATCATAGGCAAAGTATTCCATTTGGATATAACACTATTTTTAACTTGAAATGCTTGGAGAATATTTTCTCACATCCTTACCTTAGTGGATTCGTCGCCCAGCTCGGGGGTGGCTTTAGACGGGGAAAACATACGTCAAATGAAGCCTACGGTTGGGTGGAAAGTCTTGTACACGTTTTCAGTCGCCTAGGCTAAAGTAACATTAAAGAAGTACCGCTGGTGTTAAGAACTATGGCTAGTTGATGGCAGGTTATTGGAAGACTGTAGAAAGACAGTATAATTTTTCTATTTATAAAGCATTATTTCTTTAATAGTTAAACTTGGTTAGATGAAGTTAATTATATGGTTCTACTAATTATGCTGAGATAGCAGGATTTCCAGGGTGGGTGCATAAACTATGTCCCGAGGTGCTGAATGACGTCGAGATATCTCTTGAGAGACACTGAGACTCATGCATAGTACCTTGTTATGATGGATGTCAGAGTCGATTAAAAGAAAAGGTTTAATGGGAAATAGCTATCCCATTTGAAGGATATCCTAGCGTCTCGTATAAAGGTTGTGCTCCATTATAAGATATTTATGTATTAAAGTGATTTGATAAACCTTAATGTAAAAGGATGATATAGTTCGATAGTAAACAATTTTCTTTGTTAGCATGTTCAAATGTATATAATGTAACCCTACTAAATGAATGATTCGATGATTCAAATATATCTGATTAAAGGTATAATTTTTGGGTAACAATGAAATTGACAACAATGCTTACAATTATGGGACTAACACAATTGGCTTGTTGCATATAGTAAAAAAAAAATTACCCATTTGCTCCGAATTTACTAAGGGGATTTCGGGGTATGTGACAAATGGTATCAGAGCCTCAGGTTCAAACACTGTGGCCAAATGGACCCACGCGTACACAAGTAAGTGGTATACTCCCTGAAATACTATTTCTGAAAATGATTTGCAGTAGTATTGACTATGCTTCTAATCTTTGTTTTAGAAGGTATATATCTTTTAGCAATTTGTAGATGCAACCTATAAATATTTGAGAAGATCGAACATTATTGCATTGAAATGTTGATCAGAAAAACATTTTGTTTCAAAACCTCTAATGTACGATTTTTTTTAATTTAGACTGTGATTGACGTGTTCCTGTTTTCCCCGTATGGATGCTTTACAAAACAACAGTGACCACCTAAACCAATCTGACCAAGTATTCGAATGCTCTTCTTTTAATATTGTCGAGTAACTAACAACAATATTCGAATGCCCATTTTTGCACCCCAAAAAATCATTATATCCACTAGAGGAACAATCAAAGTAGTTTATCATTCAAGTAAATTCATAATGGATACTTTTCTTCATTAGAATACATGCCATTTGGAAAATTATTTTGGTTTATAGCTTGATTGGATAGTTCCATTAGTATTTAGATTTTTTATAAATCTACCCTACAAAAGGGGTTAAGATTACACTTCCAAGGAAATGCCAAAAACCTAGTGGAAAATTGTTATCAATTGTCTTTCAAAAGTGCCGATAATTTAATATGATACTAGTTTGCTGTTGGAATTATCTTTTTGATTGGATATGGAATATTATTTGAAATATAAAATCAAATGTGTATCATACATGTTTCTAATAGGTTTCTAATATGATTCATGTAATTGTATTGTATATTCACATATACTATTGGTTGTATAAATTTATAAGTATGGATGATAGATTCATAACTTGAACTTACATATGTATGTGAAATAAATATATTTTATTTATGTATATCACAATATCCAATTATTGAGCTTGGAAATAATTGACTGATGGGTAAAAATAATTTTTCCTGGACCCAAGCAGGTGGCTGGGTGGAAAATAAATTCTTGGAATCAAGCATGAAGGCTTGAGGGGAAAATAATATCTTCTTTGAGGGAACACCAAGGGGCAAAAATTGAGGATACAAATCCACCTTGCTAAGGTGACTTTTCCTGGACTCAAGCAGGGGGATGGGTGGAAAAGAAATTCCTAGAATCAAGTGAGGAGGCTTGAGGGGAATTATGAAAGAGTCTGTGATATCAATGGCAAGACCTAGGCACAAAGTTGACATCTGGAAAACAGGATGTTGTTTGATGTTTTTGGGGGAAATTATTTTGACTAGCAATCAAAAGGGAGAGTAAACTCAAAGTTTTAGCCTGTAATACCATTTGGTGTCAGCAACTCGATAGAGAGAGTTCAATGATTAGCATAGAGCTGTTAAAGATAAGAATATCAAGGGAGAGTTTGTTCTTCAACAAAGGTGTTGTTGGGAGTTGTTCAACTCCATGATGAAATAATAAAACAAATATTAACGATTTTTTTAATGACTAGATTGTTGAATGTCATCATGTGTGGATGTTATAAACACTTAAAGAGGAAAACAATTCCCTCAAGGGTGAGGGTGAACAGTACATTTGTAAAATGTTACTTCTTGAAATTAGGTTAAATAAATGATGCTAATTTGTGAATAAAAGAAATGAACGAATGTCTATCTCAAGCGGAGGAGGATTTTAAGCATTGAAGTACTGGAGGTAAAAGACATCCTCCAAAAATATAAGTAAATCGGGATTACTTATGAATTGTTTTGAGGGAAATCCTAAATTAGGTCTTTTTATGATGATAAAAACACAAACAAAGGCAAAATATGATCTGTAAAATGCAAATGTTGTGTTGCAGAAAGGACTTGGTGTTTATGTTTGGAATTAAATTATGAAGTAATGACATATTTACCAAATAATTTTTGGAAAGACATGGTTTTGTTGCATAAAAGTACAGGTTATGAAGGATAAAAGCTAGCGGGAATCGCAAAGGATTGAAGATGATCAAAGCAAAGCTGAAATACATCGCAAGGGATGTGGAAGTAAGCAACAAGAACTTGAAGAAAAATGAACACAAAGCCTTGGACGAATATGTAACACCGAGGACGGTGTTACTTCTAAGGGGGAGAGTATGTAACATCCCCTCAGAAAGCGACCGAAAAACGTGAAGTGTAAGTAAAAGGCATTGTAAGTATGAAAAATAACTCATCAAAATTATAGATGAAATTTAATACTGCTAGGAGACTGAAAGCGTGTGCGACTAAAAAACGATATTGGGGACGAATCCACTAGGGGGAGGGTTTCAATGAATAGTTTTTAGTGATGATATAAGTCACTTTAGTGACAAACATTGATGGAAGAGCAAATTGTTGGGGTTCATTTGATGGTATAAAAACACTTAAGGGTCCTCCTCAGTGAAGGTCCCTCTTAAATAGAATGATGAATGGACCAGTATTTTCTGACACATAGATATTGATTATCAATTTATATTACTACAAGTATAAAACAAAGTTAGGTAATGATGCTAAAATATTATGGAAAATACTATATTTCACTACATTTCTTACAAGGCCAAGTTGATCCTTTAATAGTATAAAGAATATTTTTTAACCAAAAATAACTAGATTATAACCACACATAATATATATATATATATATGGTTTTGAGAAAACTCTTATCCTATGAATTAACTTTAATAACTAATATCATAGTTACTTTTAGTTATAAGAATTCAATGTTGAGGAGTGGCTAGTTAATAGAAGAGATGGTCGTTGGACATAAGAAAAACACTTGGCATCATGTGCTTGCCATTTGTCTCCCTCACAAACCCGTGGGTCATTTTTAAAAGAAGGTAGTGTAGCGATATAAGGGGGGACTCACTCTCATTTTCGTGGGGGCCATGGGCATTTGGAAGGGAGTGCTTATCCCAGGAAGAGCTCTGCCTTTTGGGGAAACGATATTGGCATTCCAAGCTCTGCGTTTTCTTTTCCAGAGGAGGCTCTCTACGTTTTTCCTAGAAGTTGATCTCTGCGCTGTCGTTGGGGAGTTGATCTCTACCACTTTCGAGGAGAGAGGGATATACCTCTACGAGTTTTGTTTGGATCCAAGGAATCAAATATGCGATCTGGATGAGTGAATTCATCATTTGAATTAGTCGAGATCTGAATATGGTATGTTTTCTTGCATGATTGCGTTGTTTACATATATTTCTGTGGTTCCTTTACCTTGCTATCGAACCCTGAACGTTGTTGGGGCTTTGCCTGCCTTCGTTACAGAGTTATATTTAGACCTAAGTACAGGGGAAATGTGCATTCAGAAAGAATGCACTCAAGAGAGATATTTAAGTGAAATATCTTACTGGAGGTTTTGGGGAATGGCGAGCAAATAAAAAATTTGCTTATCGATTTGTTGTTTTGTATTTTTCTGCTTTCTTACTTAGGAATTTATTATGCATGACAATCACGACTTATGGGCTGGAATGAAAGGATACTGGGCGATTCCGTTTAATGAAATCGATCCCATTTCATCCACTGACTAAATTTTAATAGTAATCTGGGCAGAAACATTTTGACTGCATTTTTAGTACTAATCAAATTTGAACGTAGATGCTGGCCAATCCTCTATGATTCTATTAGGAACTAGATCTGAATCATGGTTAATATCTGCAGTTGATGTCTGCGATTTGAATAGTAACAAGATTAACGTATGAATGTCAAAACTCAAAACTCGATTTGCATCGTGGTAATGGTTTATGATTGCATTTTTGTGATTTGGGGAAGTAGGTAGATATTTTTGCGTTAATGGGTGAGTTAATCATTCCTCTTCTACCTACTTTTTAAAAGGTAACCAGATCTATACATATCTATAGATTCTGTTTTCTAGGGATCTGAAGGCGTTATAAGCCTGTTTGTGATTTCAAATTCTGGAAGTTGATCTCCTGAGATGCTTGTATTTTGATGTATATATTTTAGATCTGGAAAATATATCAAGCTATCAAATGGAAGTTCGATCACTGCGATTTGGTTTCGGACTGTATGTTGTTTTCTTGTGATTTTAGATCTGGAAAGAATTGGAAGTATGCTTTAATTTTATTGCCAAAAACATTTTTACCCATTACCATATGTAGATTGTGTCGTTGGTTTGATATATTTCCAAACTGTTTTGTTTACCAACAATGTATATGTTTTTCCATCGCTGGTTCGGATCTATCGCTGAACTATTATTAAGCACCTGCGTTTTTGATAGATCTATTTGTTTTATTGTTGAAAATATGTTCCTGCTGATAGAAATGGTTGCCTATGTTTTAATAAACTTTCAACAAATTTTTTGTTGATAATTTCTGAAGGTTGAAAAGTTCCCAATGTTCGGTCTTGCTGGTAATTCATAAGATTGGCTTCGACATTTTGATTATTATGTTAATGCATGCGCCTTGAAATATATTTGATGGCTAAATATTTTCGAGGGTTGTTGTTTTCAATTATACTCCTTAATGAAAAATATTTCATACATAACTTTAAACGTGAAAGGAATTGATATAATATTATAGATGGGTACTTTATATAGGAAAGGTCATCATTTTAAGTGTATGAATATTCTACTAAATAGTTTATGTGATTACCCTCTTGACTTTGTAGGTAACTTATAATTACTTTTGGGTATAAGTAAATTGGTAAATAAAAGCCTATTATAGAATGGTGAATACATTACATACTAGTACACTCTTGAATTTTTGGGTAGATATTTGTATACATTCATTTAAATAAGAGTGTTAACATGTCCTTTGGTTAAGGACAAAACATGATGAGGGTTTAATCATGTTTAATGGTTTTAAAATTCAAAGGTTACGGCGAATAAGATTTCTAAGTCTCATAATCGTAGGCAAAGTATTCCATTTGGATATAACACTATTCTTAACTTGAAATGCTTGGAGAATGTTTTCTCACATCCTTACCTTAGTGGATTCGTCGCCCAGCTTGGGGGTGGCTTTAGACGGGGAAAACATACGTCGAATGAAGCCTACGATTGGGTGGAAAGTCGTGTACACGTTTTCAGTCGCCTAGGCTAAAGTAACATTAAAGAAGTACCGCTGGTGTTAAAATTTGTTATAGAAAATTATTATGTAGTTTACATGTTTTATAGCACTAATACGTAAATTGAGTGTTGGTTGCAGAACTATGGCTAGTTGATGGCAGGTTATTGGAAGACTCTAGAAAGACAGTATAATTTTTCTATTTATAAAGCATTATTTCTTTAATAGTTAAACTTGGTTAGATGAATTTAATTATATGGTTCTACTAATTATGCTAAGATTGCAGGATTTCCAAGGTGGGTGCATAAACTATGTCCCGAGGTACTGAATGACGTCGAGATATCTCTTGAGAGACACCGAGACTCATGCATAGTACCTTGTTATGATGGATGTCAGAGTCGATTAAAAGAAAAGGTTTAATGTGAAATAGCTATCCCATTTGAAGGATATCCTAGCGTCTCGTATAAAGGTTGTGCTCCATTATAAGATATTTATTTATTAAAGTGATTTGATAAACCTTAATGTAAAAGGATGATATAGTTCGATAGTAAACAATTTTCTTTGTTAGCATGTTCAAATGTACATAATGTAACCCTACTAAATGAATGATTCGATGATTCAAATATATCTGATTAAAGGTATAATGTATGGGTAACAATGAAATTGACAACAATGCTTACAATTATGGGACTAACACAATTGGCTTGTTGCATATTGTAAAAAAAAAATTTACCCCATTTGCTTCGAATTTACTAAGGGGATTTCAGGGTATGTGACAACGCTATGGTGAAGAGATGCGTCCACAGGAAGACATGGAGGTATTTATCGACAGATTGATTGAAGGAAATAACATGTCTCTGTGATTGCGATTGACGGAGTCCAAGGAGTGAATAGTATACTGATAAAAATCAGTCCGGGGTGGTAGGGTGGCGCTAGGGTAGGCTACAAGTATGCAAAGGGCATCACAGCATTGTTGTCTTTTGTAGCAGGAAGAAACCCAAGGTATTGTAGAATCCTTGTTTGTGGTAGCAGGTAGAACCCAGTGTGTTGTAGCATCCTTGTATGTGGTAGAAATCAGAAACCCATGGTGTTGTTGCATCCTTTCTATAGCAGCAGGTAAAGCAATTTTGTAGATTCATCTTTCTAATGAGTTTGAATCGGTGGTTTTCTCTTTGAGGTTTCCACGTTAAAATTTGTGTCTTAACCTGTTTGTTTCATTGTGTTTTTTTTTTAAAGAAAAAGGCACTATCGATTCACCCCCCCCCCCCCCCTTCTTAGTATTGTAGAATAATCCAACAATTGGTATCAGAGCAGGTTCCTTCATCACAGCTTAACCACTGGAAGGTAGATCCTATTTAAAATAAAAACCACTATGGATCAATAAGAAGGTTTAGCCCCCAAGAAACCTCCATTTTTCAGAGGAGAAAATTATTCTTACTGGGGTGTGAGAATGAAGTTCCATCTAATGTCCCTTGGATGGAAGGTTTGGGGTGCAGCTATAAAGGAATATAAAATAGATGACCAAGAACCTACAAAAAATATAGAACTAGGACAATATGAAGGTATTGCCAAAGCCCTAAATGAAACCATGAGTGGGTTGGAAAATTCTGTATTTACAAATGTTATGTGATGCAATATGTCCAAAGAAGCCTGGGATAAGTTAAAAATTTTATATGAAGGAGAATCTAAAGTAAAAAAATCCAAGCTTCAGACATATAAAGGGCACTTTTAGAGCCTTAAAATGAAGGAAGAGGAAAATATTGGGGAATACATTCTAAGAGTTGAAGAGGTGGTCAATGTTATTAGAGGTATAGGATGAAAGTTAAAAGAAAAATAAGTTGTGAGAAAGGTACTAAGAACGTTGCCAATGAAATATGACACAAAAGTATCCACCCTAGAGGAACAAGACGATCTTGACAAATTGATAGTAGATGAACTACATGGAATCCTCACTACATATGAGATGAGAACTGGACTACATGAATCCTCAAGAAAATAAGTAGCATTTAAATCCTCATCCAAAAATAAATGAAAGAACCTAGATGATGAGGAGGATTTATTTATTAAAAATATTGAGAGGGGCACTGGAAAATATCAAGGAAAGTTACCCCTAAAATTCTTTAACTATCGAAGAATTGGGCATTTTGCTTCAAAATGTACTTACCCTAAAAAAGATAATAGTGATGAGAGAGAAGTGTCAAAATTTAAAAAGGGTAAAATAGGAAACAAGAAGAAGTCCTATGAGAAAAAGAAAATTGTCTACACCTGGAAGATAGTGAAGATGCATATACAAGTGAAGATGAGGAAACTAAGATTCTATTCATGGGTATAGATACTCAAGCTTCAAATGGTGACTCGGATGAAGAAGGAGAGGTAGACTTAATGTCAAAACTCCAAATTTTCACAAAAAAATTAAAATTTTGAGATAACAATAAAAGCTAAACCTGCGGTCTATTAATAGCTAATGGATTGCAAATAAAAGAACAGTCAAGTAATTAGTTTCACTAAATATTAATTATAATAACTTAACAGTTTATTTTTGTAGAAAGAATACAATCTTCTTGTGTGTTGTTTACTTCAGTTTACTAATTAGTCTTTTCATGTCAAGTAGGTGGAATCTACTTTTGAACCTAGGGCTTATTTAGCAATCGTGCTTGTTAGCACTCAGAATGTACCCAGGTTGTGAAAAGGTAGATCCCGAGGTAACAGTAAGAACCACTTTAGAATGTATTTCTGACCTAATACATTCAAAGAGGGATCTCTCACTATTTACAAAGGTTTTATACTCAATATATTCAATCAAAGACACTGAGAAGGTCAGATTTCTGATGGGACAAATAGGACAAGTTTGTTTTAAAGACTTGGTAGGATAGTCATGGAGGATACCATTGGGCAATGGAGTCAACAATCAGATCTGAAATAGGTTGCAGGAGGTAGGGCTTTGAAGGTTTATGATCAGAGGCAAGGTAGGCACCATTTCCTCAGTCTTGAGGTATTAGCAAGTTGATTAGTGGACAAAGGGAGACATCCCATCAAACAGAGCACCTCTAGGGTGAATTCTGCAAGACTTTAGAAGAAAATATTTTGAAAATGCTTGAACAATGGACCTAGAGCATGCATGATGAATTCCAGACCATAAAAACTAATGCTCAAGCATGAAATAAGATACAAAATGGAGTGGGAAACAGGATAAACAATCACACAAAGAAATCACTTACTGAAGAAAAGATGGCACAAGAATCTCTGACATGAAAAAGGATTTTACATTCCTCCTCTGCAAATTTCTTCCATTTACTGAAAATGTGGATCCATTACAATGCAGAGCCTATCCGCTCTTGAAAATACTCCTCAAAATCAATTAAATTCCCCTTTATATAAGAAAAGTCTTGACCTAACTTAGAATTCAAAACCTAACCCTAATTCTAGAAATAGAAATAATTATAACAAAGTTTCTCCTGCATATCTCACATGGTGATAGCTGTATGGAATCTGGGAGAGGTTTTTATAATTGGACATGTATCCAACAAAACCCACGTCTTAATTTCTCCAAAATCATTTCAATATCCTTGAAATATTCCTTTGAAGCTGATGACTCATATAATAAAATTGTATATTCCTGGAAAAATGACCTGTAAAGATATTTAAAAATATCCCAGCCTGTGATTACTGCATAAAAACCGAAGGAGGATTTTTATCATAGTCCTGTTAGGAATACAAAAATCTCCCAGTTTTGTCAAATTAAATTCCATTTGTCCAAAACAATTCTTTGAAGTTGATGGCTGCAATAGTCCTTTGGAAAACCTGAAAATTGGCCTGTACAACTGATTTTGTTTCTGCTAAACCATAGCACCTGTGTGAAAAATGAAAGAGGTTTTTGTAGAAAGGTACGTGTTGAAGAAAAGCCTCTCCCAGTTTCACAAAATACATCTTCATTTGATGTAAACAATTATTTTACTTGGATGACTAGAACAGTCATTTCGAAATCTGAATATTTTCCCTCTGAAGATGACTTTGCTGCTCCTAATCTGTAGCACCTGAGTAAAAACTGAGAGAGGTTATTGTGTATTAATATGTTATGATGAAAAAAATCTTTCCGTTTCTGAAATTTCTTCTTTTTTTACTGTAAACAATTCATTGAATAAAATGACGGAAACAGTCATTTCTTAGAAAAAATATGCTATGTTGCTTTTGTATCTTTGAACCAGCTTTTGATTGATTCAGTTGTAGTCTCAGTAGCATACACATATCCAGTAGTATAGATTATTTGACTCAGCTATAGATTCCACAGAGATGGTGGACTGTCTCTTCCCTTGAGCGCACGGCACAAATGAAATTATTTTTTAAAACAAAGTCAAAAAACCAAGTCAAATTTATTTATAAACAATGGTCTATTCTGGAGCCACCTTTTCAAATTATCTTTCACGCACCTTATTGTTCCAGATTTATTTGTGACCCTTCATCTAATTACCTTTAGTTTTCAACCGTAGGATCAAGTGCCACGTTACTCATTCCGCCAGGCTTCCTGCTTTTAACCACCGTGCAACTTCATGCTCCGGAATCTCTCACAGCCGTAGATGCGATCAGCCTTTAACTTTCCACCGTTAGATCAAGCAGTATGAAATGAATTCCGCTGGGCTCTCTGACTTTAACCCTCGTGCAGTTTTGATCTCCGGAATTTGTAATAACCGTTGATTTACTTTTCACTTTATTTTTTAACCGTCGGATGAGCTTTGCACATATGCATTCCGCTGAGCACTTTGGTTTTAATCAACGCGCAACTTTGGGCTCCGGAATTATTTTCAGCCGTTGATTACTTTTCACTTTATTTCTCCGCCGTTGGATTAACTTTGCACATATGCATTCCGCTGAGCACTTTGGTTTTAATCAACGGGAAACTTTGGGCTCTGTAATTATTTTCATCCGTTGATTACTTTTCACTTTATTTTTTAACCATCGGATGAACTTACCCATGTACATTCCGCTGACCACTTTTTGATTTAATTAACGGGCAACTTTGGGCTCCGAAATTAATATTACCGGTTAATATAATTCACTTGTTACATTAGCCGCCCGATCATATTTTATTTGCTAATGTTTAGATTATACCTTAAGAAAGGTAATAACCTTGTTTTAGCCCGTAAAACTTTATTAAACTCGTTTTGTTGAATAAATCCCGCTCTTAGACTTTAGAATATTCAAAACTATTAATTTTTGAATATAAATAAGCTAAAATCTTTATAAAACCCATTTTTTAGGTTTCATTCAAAAATTAATAAATCTTTTTGCTCCATTTGTGAAAATCTCATTTGTCCTTTTCCCTAAACTTCTTTACCTTCTCTTCTTTGCCAACTTGGACATATTTTAATGAGAAAACTTTGGAAACCAACTCAATCACCCATGAGAACTTAAAATTTTGAAGGAAATAGGAGCAATTCTGACAAAAATAAATTTAGTGTTAACAACTGGCTCCAACTGGGGATGCTATCCTCCCTGCGAGGTAGCAAAGAACCCTGTAGACCAGGTGCCAAATCCATTGGGTTTCGCTTAACCTTTCTCTAAAATCCTCAACCTGTTTTGAACTGAACCATCAACTAAAACCATTCTGCAAACAAATCCCACTCTGTCAACCTGTAACCTGTAACTGAATTACACTTGAAACTGAAACCAAACTGAAAACTGCTGAAAGAAATACTCGCCATGTCGATCTTATTCATGTCTACCTATCCTACTTAACTAAGCACAAATGCCTAATCAAGCAAATTTTGACTTCCAATGAAGCCAATCAAGCAATTTATCCAATATTTTCATTTCTTCCTCATGCTTGATCAGAATTAGAACATAATAACAAAATAGGTTATGATGAAGAATTTGTCCTTTGTTGCAAACATATAACCAACTACTCCATCTGAAATATTTATCCATGTATTCTGATACTGGATCATAAAAAACATGACAAATTTCAAAATACTCAATCACTTGTTTGTCATGACAAGGCTGTCCAAAAAGTAACTCCTCTTGCATACTCTGAAACTGATCTTTAAAAGAGTTTTGAAATGAATTCTCATGATTGTCTTTCAATGATATATCGACAACTTCATTTGATATTTCTATGTTTACAACTCTGTTATTCTCAAGCACTTCAAGAGGAATATCATTTTGTTCTTCAACAAGATTAAGCAGAAAGATGTCTTCTTGACAAAATGTTTCTGAATTGGAAAGATTTAAAGAAACATCCCATTGAGAGTCCTCATCTCCTTCTTTGTGATCCCTTTGTTTATTGCACATTGCTGGTTTTTTCACATACTGAGATTGATGGCATGGTTGCTCTTCATTTTCATCATATATAAGTAGGCTAAAATTTTCTTTAAAACCATCACTAACATAATTTTCAACAAGCTGACCACAATCATCAGAAAAACCATCAAGAGTATAACCGTATTCTTTCACATCAATAGGCTGATCATCTTCATGCTCATATGTTTTTTCCAATTCTAATCCAAGGACTGATTCCTCTTTAATTGTATTTTCAGAAAATAAATATGTGGAGGGACTATAAGACTGAAAATTTATAGCATCAGAATTCTTTTTGTAATCACCCACAGAAGCATTAGAATTTAGAGGAAATTGCTGCTGCAAAAAGGAATTTTCTGATTGGGAATAAGCAGCCTCATCTTGAAACAAAACTTCAGAAGTTGAATAATATGAAGAAGGGTTTGATTGACCATCCCAACTTCCTTCTTGGTCACACAAAGAATGACAAGACTGCTGCAAATTATCATCTACTTCAACAAAAGAAATGTAGCTGTTTGAATCAGAGTTTTGGCTCATGTCTTTTTCAGTGGAGGAAGAAATTGTTAACTGCTGAGATTTTTCTTGAATGTGAAGACAACTAGTTTGTGTTTCCTTTTTCTGAAATGGGTTCTCATACAAAATTTCTAAAAGCTCTTCATCCACTAACTCATCATCACCACACAATTTTTTCAAATCCTCAATGAAAGCTTTAACATCCATACAACAATCTTGAACCAGGAACAAGGAGGGGTATTGGTTTTGGTAATGTTCATGAAATACTGTATGAAAATCAGTAAGGGAAGATAAACTTTCTGATGGTAACCCTTCATACCATGATCTTGCATCTCCTTCTAAAGTAGCCATGAACATTTTCATTAAAGAGTCCTCATGCAATTTAATTCCCAGCTTATGTATATGCACATGAAATCTAACCAAATGAAGGCCACCATCATCATTCTTTTGATCTTTAAACTTTGGAAGACCTGTTTTCCAATCCACTTTAGGTATTCGATTTGGAAAACTAGGAATATGAGCACGATTCATAGGAGCATACCTTGCAGACAAAGAACTCATATCGACGAATGAATAAACTGAATCAACTTCTTCAAACTTTGGAATCTTTTGACAGTGGAGTCGCCATAGGAATTCTGAACACTGGATTCTTCAAAGATGGAGTCGCCAGGTGAAAGATGCACAACCTTGCTGATATCTGACTGTTGTTCACCATAAACAATCAAATCTGAAAGTATGTCGTTTATACCCAGGGAAGATTTGAACCTTCGTTCCCCGGCAACGGCGCCAGTTTGTTAGCACTCAGAATGTACCCAGGTTGTGAAAAGGTAGATCCCGAGGTAACAATAAGAACCACTTTAGAATGTATTTCTGACCTAATACATTCAGAGAGGGATCTCTCACTATTTACAAAGGTTTTATACTCAAGATATTCAATCAAAGACACTCAAAAGGTCAGATTTCTGATGGGACAAATAGGACAAGTTTGTTTTAAAGACTTGGTAGGATAGTCATGGAGGATACCATTGGGCAATGGAGTCAACAATCAGATCTGAAATAGGTTGCAGGAGGTAGGGCTTTGAAGGTTTATGATCAGAGGCAAGGTAGGCACCATTTCCTCAGTCTTGAGGTATTAGCAGGTTGATTAGTGAACAAAGGGAGACATCCCATCAAATAGAGCACCTCTAGGGTGAATTCTGCAAGACTTTAGAAGAAAATATTTTGAAAATGCTTGAACAATGGACCTAGAGCATGCATGATGAATTCCAGACCATAAAAAATAATGCTCAAGCATGAAAGCAGATACAAAATGGAGTGGGAAACAGGATAAACAATCACACAAAGAAATCACTTACTGAAGAAAAGATGGCAAAAGAATCTCTGACATGAAAAAGGATTTTACATTCCTCCTCTGCAAATTTCTTCCATTTACTGAAAATGTGGATCCATTACAATGCAGATCCTATCCGCTCTTGAAAATACTCCTCAAAATCAATTACATTCCCCTTTATATAAGAAAAGTCTTGACCTAACTTAGAATTCAAAACCTAACCCTAATTCTAGAAATAGAAATAATTACAACAAAGTTTCTCCTGCATATCTCACATGGTGATAGCTGTATGGAATCTGGGAGAGGTTTTTATAACTGGACATGTATCCAACAAAACCCACGTCTTCATTTCTCCAAAATCATTTCAATATACTTGAAATATTCCTTTGAAGCTGATGACTCATATAATAAAATTGTATATTCCTGGAAAAATGACCTGTAAAGATATTTAAAAATATCCCAGCCTGTGATTATTGCATAAAAAATGAAGGAGTATTTTTATCATAGTCCTGTTAGGAATACAAACCTCTCCCAGTTTTGTCAAATTAAATTCCATTTGTCCAAAACAATTCTTTGAAGTTGATGGCTGCAATAGTCCTTTGGAAAACCTAAAACTGGCCTGTACAACTGATTTTGTTTCTGCTAAACCATAGCACCTGTGTGAAAACTGAAAGAGGTTTTTGTAGAAAGGTATGTTTTGAAGAAAAGCCTCTCCCAATTTCGCAAAATACATCTTCATTTGATGTAAACAATTATTTTACTTGGATGACTAGAACAGTCATTTCGAAATCTGAATATTTTCCCTCTGAAGATGACTTTGCTGCTCCTAATCTGTAGCACCTGAGTAAAAACTGAGAGAGTTTATTGTGGATTAAGATGTTATGATGAAAAAAATCTTTCCGTTTGTGAAATTTCTTCTTTTGTTGCTGTAAACAATTCGTTGAATAAAATGACGGAAACAGTCATTTCTTAGAAAAAATATGCTATGTTGCTTTTGTATCTTTGAACCAGCTTTTGATTGATTCAGTTGTAGTATCGGTAGCATACACATATCCAGTAGTATATATTATTTGACTGAGCTATAGATTCCGCAGAGACGGTGAACTGTCTCTTCCCTTGAGTGCGCGGCACAAATGAAATTATTTTTTAAAAGAAAGTCAAAAAACCAAGTCAAATTTATTTATAAACAATGGTCTATTCTGGAGCCACCTTTTCAAATTATCTTTCACGCACCTTATTTTTCCGGATTTATTTGTGACCCTTGATCTAATTACCTTTAGTTGTCAACCGTAGGATCAAGTGCCACGTTACTCATTCCGCCAGGCTTCCTGCTTTTAACCACCGTGCAACTTCATGCTCCGGAATCTCTCACAGCCGTAGATGCTATCAGCCTTTAACTTTCCACCGTTGGATCAAGGAGTATGAAATGAATTCCGCTGGGCTCTCTGAATTTAACCCTCGTGCAGTTTTGATCTCCGGAATTTGTAATAACCGTTGATTTACTTTTCACTTTATTTTTTAACCGTCGGATGAGCTTTGCACATATGCATTCCGCTGAGCACTTTGGTTTTAATCAACGTGCAACTTTGGGCTCCGGAATTATTTTCAGCCGTTGATTACTTTTCACTTTATTTCTCCACCGTTGGATTAACTTTGCACATATGCATTCCGCTGAGCACTTTGGTTTTAATCAACGGGCAACTTTGGGCTCCGGAATTATTTTCATCCGTTGATTACTTTTCACTTTATTTTTTAATCGTCGGATGAACTTACCCATGTACATTCCCCTGAGCACTTTTTGATTTAATTAACAGGCAACTTTGGGCTCCGAAATTAATATTACCCGTTAATATAATTCACCTTTTACATTAGCCCCCCGATCATATTTTATTTGCTAATGTTTAGATTATACCTTAAGAAAGGTAATAACCTTGTTTTAGCCCGTAAAACTTTATTAAACTCGGTTTGTTGAATAAATCCCGCTCTTAGACTTTAGAATATTCAAAACTATTAATTTTTGAATATAAATAAGCTAAAATCTTTATAAAACCCATTTTTTAGGTTTCATTCAAAAATTAATAAATCTTTTTGCTCCATTTGTGAAAATCTCATTTGTCCTTTTCCCTAAACTTCTTTACCTTCTCTTCTTTGCAAACTTGGACATATTTTAATGAGAAAACTTTGGAAACCAACTCAATCACCCATGAGAACTTAAAATTTTGAAGGGAATAGGAGCAATTCTGACAAAAATAAATTTAGTGTTAACAGCGCTAACGCAGATGAATATTGATTCTTACAGGTTTACAGGTATGATCGAACAAGTATATATTAAAAGATATTTAAAAATTCTGCAGTATTATATTTGCACTTTAAAAAGCTTAGTAATTAAGCTGCTAAACTCTAGAAAGCTCTTGTAACGTAAAACCATTTGACTTCCTTCAGTTTTTCTAGTAGACAAGTCCAGAAGTAAGTAACGACAGTAAATTATGTTTGCGACTCTAAACATTAGAATCTTAGTTACAAGTATTTCTACTTTAGTCTATGTAATTAGTAATGTTTATAATGATTGTTATTGTCAGTATTTATGCAATAGTATCTTATGTTGTTAGTGTAATCATTGACCCACATTTTGCTTCTGTAAAATAACTTACAGCCTATTATCTTTTGGATAGTATAACTTTGATTGTGAAAACTACAACCATCATGCCTTACTATATGAGCTCATGGTTACCTATATTTTGTTTCCATGTCAAACCCTATGGTTCTAGTAATTTTTGGATTCAATAGGGTCATTCCTATTCTAGTTGTCATGTTTACTTTTATAATTAATTTACTATCCACTAGACATAGTGAAACGAGAATAAAAACAAGTTGAGTCATACCGCAAAATCCATCAAAGTATTGTCACTTGAACTATGTAACATAATTTCATAATAATATTCTTACCTTCAGTTTTGTACTACTTCAAAGTTCCGATACTATTTGAGTTATTAGTTCATGTAAGTTTTATAGATATGCATAATCTATTTGTTCATTAGACATTCAGTCTATAATTAATCTGTGATTGTAAACATATTTTAATCTAAAGTTTATAATCCTTTGCACTACTACATTATGCCATTTATAAAATTATGACTTGTAAAAGTATTATTACCAAAGATTTACTATGTATAAACTATAGTTGTTAAATATCTAGTATGAACTCTCCCATATACATATTTGATCTCTTAACTATAGTGTATACCTAATACATTGATCTAAATCTAATACATGAATTATTTGACTTCTATGAAATAAATAAAATGATGATTAGAGGAAGGATATGTAACTCTTTAAACCGCAATTGCGATGTTGTAATAGAATAACATAAGGTCAAAGTGGAAATAGTCTTATGCATGAATAACTATTGTGTTTTAACGAAGGTTGATGAGTAACAATTCTTGAAGGGTCAACATAACCATAACCATGGATATTATTGTCCCTATACTAACATATGATTAATGTGCAATGATTAATGATTTGGATAGTGAATTATTGGTTTAACATTATGGTTTACTCCATGCTCCAATGATCAAATAATTGATTTCTTGTTTTACGCAGGTTTTATAAAACATGAACCTCTTTGCATGGTTTAAATTGTTTTCTACATGGTCGATTCGTGTCCATGTATGGGAAATATATAATGCTACCGAAACCTAACCATTATCATTTCGATCCCGTACTTTTCGCTGGATCTAGGGTTGCTTGGCTTGTCTCCCATGGCAGTCGTCGTTCCTCCTATTTATTAACCGTGACATTTATTTCTATAGATGTATGTTGTTAGTAAAAGAAAGGGCACAGTTTCTTATTAAACACATTTTGTATATGTTGATCAGTAATGTGTTTCATTTTTGTGCACAATATTTTTAGTTGGTTGTTTAATAGTTTTTAAAAGAATTAACTTGTGTTTAACCTAGGTTACTACAGTATATAAAATACAAATAGATTACGCTCAGAATATGAGCTGGGGTTTATCATCCTTGAACTTTTATAGAGTATTATTTTATGTATTGTTATTTTGTAAATTCGATTACTGTCACACAATTTTCTTTAGTTTGTTTTTATGAATTATTAATTTATAAGCATCACTCTTTATTGTTAATAGTAATATTATTATCTAGGTATAATGTATCCTCTTAAGTTTGTGTTGGTATTTAATTGTATAATAAATAAGACTCAGATCAGTCTATAACAATTATGTTTATTTAATAAAATTATTTATGTAAGCTTACTGATAGAATTAAAGAACTTTCCTACCTGTCAATACTGTTTACATCTATACTATCTGTAATTGTATAAGGACAGTTTCTTATTAATAATAAATTAACCATAGGTTACTACTGTCCTTTAGTTATTAATACAAAGAAAAGAATATTGTAATATTTATCAAGTTATTATTTAGTGTTCAGATAGTTACAGGTAAACTAGTTAGCACTAAAGGAAAAGAGATAAACTATCCGTATTATTTTTACATCTTTTCTTAACATAAATGGTAATTTTCAACTAATAATACTAGTTCTTCTATTTCAGTATAAATATACAGTTTATAGAAGTAGATACTATGTATAAGAATGAGTTATATGATTAAAAATTCTATTGTTAGTAAGTAAGATGGTTCTTGTTTCTTTTCTGATATTTTAAATACTCAGTCTAGTTCTACCAATAACTCTATGGACAGATTAATAATATTTCTGTAAAAATAACTATCTACTAAAAGAAAACATTTCAATACTCAGAAAAACATAAGTGTTATATTCATTCATATTCCAATCATACTTCATTCATTTAAACACACCACCTATGCTAGAGTACGATCTGGATTACTCCAGATGGGGAAAAACAGAGGTAGGATTTATCTTTCATCAAAGTACAGATTCAGCCTTGAAACAACTAAGAGATTTCAACTTCACAATTTACAGCATAACATATAATCATTAATTATTATCTCACACACAGATATAAACTATAACACAGAAATTAAAAGATAATGGAACCTATTTTTAAAACTGGATGACAACAGAGATGGGAGGCCATTCGTCCCTACCAACTCCTGGAGAGTGCTCAAACAATGACTTCTCAGGACTCCTGAGCCTGTTCTGGTCTCCTTGGTTGGAACTAGGTGGAGCAATCAACAAAGTACTAGTCCTGAGACTCAATACCAACTCGGCATACTACAGTAAGATCTTTCAGTTGCAAAGTTGTACTAGATCATCTTCCTGCAGTTTTTCCATCAAACACCTTCCTCAAAATTTCGCTTTCCAATGAATTCCTTGAAGTGCATTCACCTGAATGATTCTTCTCCTGGAATGAGCAACTTAAGCTCTCTACATTGGGTACTTTTTATTAAGATTTCCTATGTCTTTTTGGGTTAGTTGTCATTAATTGAGCCACCTACTCTGATCCCACTTTCTTGGGGGATCATGACCCCAAATGTAGGGAGGTTTCCACCTGCAACATAGGAAGTGTTTGAAGATGCTGCCACTTGTCTTTTTTCTCTCCAACTATTTCCCTCGACCAACTTGACCAGTAACACTGTTTTTAACAGCTCTCCCAAACTGTTGTCTCCACTTTTATTTATTTAAAATTAAATATTCAGAATTACATTCCACATCCTTGACTCTGCTGAGTCATCAATTTAAACTTAGCATTAAATTTAACATAATGTATTGGAATAAAATCAAAATAAGATAACATTATTTTACAAAATTGGGGCATGTGACATATACACCCCCTTAGAATATAACATCGTCCTCGATGTTATTTATTCTTCATCCTCCAAAGTCGCCTAGAACAGAATTGGATATGCTTCTCACATTTTACTTTCCAATTCCCAGGTGGCTTATTCAAGACTAAGGTGCTTCCATTGCACCTTCACCTGTCCAATGGTGCGGTTCTGAAGTGTAATTTCCCTCCTCCCGAGGATACGGTCTGGTTCCACCAGACATTCTCCTTTTGGTTCCACCTGTACAACATTTCAGTTAACAACATGAGTAACATCATGAACATATTTCTTTAAAACGGAAATGTGAAAAACATTATGTACTCTTAAGTTAGGTGGTAATGCTAATTGATAAGCTATTTGTCCAATCCTAGACAAAATTTCAAATGGGCCACAGTAACAAGGTGCCAACTTTGCATAACTCCCCAATCTTAGAGAGCTCTTTTTGGGCCTTACCTTGATGAACACATGTTCACCTACCTGAAACTCCTTTGGATTTCTTTTTAAGTCTTCTTTACTTTTCTGCCGATCCTGTGCCACTTTCAGATTTCCCTACACTTGTTTCACAATTTCTTCAATTTCTTTCAATAGTTCTGGACCTAATACCAATTTATCTATTGGATTACTCCAAGAGATAGGAGTATTACATTCCCGTCCATATAAAATTTCAAACGGACTAAATCTAGCTAATGTCTGATAATTATTTATATAAGCAAATTCTGCTAGATGTAAATAGTCCTCCCATTTATGAGGCTTGTCTTTCACATACATTCTTAATAAATCTTCCAGTACCTGATTTACCCTTTCAGTGTCCATCTATTTGAGGATGGAAAGGAGTATTGAAATTTAATGTGGTGTTTAAGCCTTAAAACAAAGCCTTCCAAAAGTTTCCTGTAAACTTAGGATCTCTATCTAAGATTATGACTTTTGGGACTCCATGCAAGCGGAAAATATGTTTTAAGAAAATGTTAGCTATATTGGCAGCTTTAAAAGTAGTTTTAACAAGTATAAAGTGAGCTACTTTTCTTAACTTATCAACTACTACCATAATAGAATCATTCTAATTTTGATTTCTAGGCAGCCCAGTAATAAAATCTAGACTAATCACCTCCCATTTCCAGCTAGGGATGGGTAAAGGCTATAGCAAAGCAGCTAGGTATTGGTGTTCGGTTTTTACCTGGTGACATTCTAAACACCTTGCAATATATTGAGCTACTTTAGTTTTCATATATGGCCAAAAATACTCTTTTCTTAACATGGTTATAGTCTTTTGATAACCTAGATGACGTGAATATGGTGTTTTATGAATTTCATCCAGAATTAATAGCTTAACCTTAGGTACGTTAGGTACATACATTTTATCTTTATACAATAAAAATTATTTTTTATTTAAACTATAACCTTTTATTAATTTTTCTGTTGGGTTTTCCTTAGCTTTAGCTTGCAAATTCTCGTAAATGTCATCTTGTTTTATTCCTTCTTTAAGCTGTTTATCTAAGTCTGAAACATAAGTGCTATTTGTTGTTGCAAAATTCAGCCTTGCATTCCTACTTAATGAATCAACAACTTTATTTTCTTTACCTTTTATATGCTATATTTCAAAATCATACTCGCTTAAGGAGGCTAACCATCTAGCTTGTCTAGCATTTAAATTAGGTTGATCTAAAAGATACTTCAATCCTTTATTATCAGTCATTAAAATGAATTTTATGTTAATTAGGTGATGTCGCCACATCATTGAGGCGTGTATTACATCTCCTAGTTCTAGATCATACGTTGCATAATTCTTTTCGTGAACTTTTAACTTTCTAGACTCATAGGAAATAGCATGCCCTTCTTGAGTCAGAACGCCGTCGAAGCCTTCATTACAGGCATCAGTGCACACTGCAAATTCTTTATTAGGATCTGTTATTCTTAAAATAGGTGCGCTCGTTAATAAAGTTTTTAATTTCTTAAATATTTCTACACATTTCTGATTCTAGTCGAACTTCTTTCCTTTCTTTTACAAGGAAGTTATCGGATTTGCTATCCTCGAAAATCCTTCAATGAACCTCCGGTAATAACCGGTAATGCCCATGAAAGATCTAACATCTGTCACATCTTTAGGAATCGACCAATATTTGTTTGCCCGTATCTTTTTAGGATCTACAGAAGTTCCTTCCTTGGTCACTAAGTGACCTAAATACAGAATCTTACCCTTGAAGAAGTCAGGCTTACTAAACTTTGTGAAGAGTTGATGTTCTAGCAACTCTTGCAAAGCAATTTTTAGATGTTCTTTATGTTCTTCTTCAGTTTTTGAATAGATTAGAATTTCATCAATAAAAACGACCACAAACTTATCTAAATACTTATGCATTATGTTGTTCATTAAACACATGAAGACAACTGGGGTGTTAGTAATCCTGAATGGCATTACGACAAATTCATAATGACCATATCTTGTTCTAAAGGCTGTCTTGAAGATGTCTTCATCTTTAATACTCACTTGATGATATCTAGACCTTAAATATATTTTTGAAAACACCGTGACTCCATGTAGTTGATCAAACAAATCATCTATGCGGGGCAATGGATATCGACTTTTAATGGTCATCTTGTTTAACTGACGGTAATCTATGTAAAGTCGCATAGTTCCGTCCTTCTTCTTGACGAAGATGACAGGTGCCCCCCAGGGAGACACAGTTGGCCGAATATACTTTTTATCAATTAACTCTTTTAATTGCGATTTTAATTCATTAAGTTCCAATATGTTCATTCGATAAGGGGCCTTTGAGCTAGGTAATAGCTCTATGGTGAAATCCAATTCCCTTTTCGGAGGTAATCCCAGAATTTCTTCTAGGAATGCATCAACATATTCTTTTAAGACTGGGATGTCTTCTACTTTTAAATTATCTATGTTAATTTTACTTTCCTCATCAGTGATTGTTACTGCATAAGCTTTACATCCTTTTCTAATAGCTCTTTTCAGTTGTAAAGTAGAAATCTGTCTTACAGTAGTTTTTCTAGAAATAACTTTAACACTTACTGGTTTTTCATCGCTATTTAAGCATGTGAAAGTTTTATCATAACAGTTTAGAATTACTCTATGTTGTTCTAACCAGTCCATTCCAATCAACAAATCATAAGAGATAAGTGGTGAAACATTAAGTTTAACAACAGTTTCAAATTTATCCATAAGTAAAGCACATTATTTCACAAAACAAGTTACTTTTCTTTTAGCCCCAATGGCTAACTGAACTAACCATGAATTCTCAAACTTATCGACAGATAACTTACATTTTTCCACTATCTGAGGTACAATATAACTGAGACTAGCTCCTAGATCGATTAAAATAGTTACAGGGGTCTGATTTATCATACCTTCTACTTCCACCATGGAAATCTGATATTCAGCTTGTTGGTTCTCCAAGGCTGTGTTGATTCTGGGCATGCTCCTTGCTAGTTCCCCAACGGTCATCTCTTCCTGTATAGTATGAATGTTGCTAACAGTCTTCTTCCGGTTTGGACAGACTGAAGCATAGTGTGGGCCATTACATTGCCGACACTTAACAGGATCTTTGCGCTCAAAATTCTTGGTAAACTTTCCATGATTATTTGCGGTTTCCTTACCTTTAGAATTGTTCTGATTGCTAGGTGTACTGTTCCTATTTCCTTGGAAATTCTTGTTATTAGAATATTTTTTGGCCTTATTGTTCTTAAAATTTCTGTTAGGCACAAAATCCTTCTTCTTAGATTCAAACTGATTATTATTTTTCTTAGCCTTCCAGTTGGCTAGGCTTTCTTTCTTCTGATTCTGCTCAAAACAAAAGTTATCCTTCCTCATAGCTTCCTCCAAGGTCTTTGGGTTATCATATTCAATTCTATCTTTAATATGATACGGTAGATAGCTAAGGAATCACTGTACTTTTGGTTTCTCATCTACAAGGTAGGGTACATTCCTAAGTAGACTAAAGAACTTGCTGTTTATATCCTTCATTGTCATTGAACCTAACTTCAGTTCAGAAAACTCTTTATCTCTCTCCTCATAATACTACTCAAACAGAAATTTCTTTTTAAAATACCTCTTAAAGGTACTCTAGTTAACTTCTTTCTCTTTTATACCCTTAACTCTCTTCAAGTCCTGCCACCATATGTCAACCTTTCCTAAGATGTTATATATAGCCATCCTAACCTTTAACTGGTTAGAATAATTATATATTTGGAAGTACTTCTTCGTCCCGGATAACCAGGACTTAGCTTCCTCCCCCTTCTCAGTCTCTCCATTAAAATTTGGTGGTTTTATCTTTTTGAATTCCCTTGAAATTTCCTCATAAGGTTTGTATTTCCTCTTCTTAGTGTACATATTATCATCACTAGTGTCACTAGTAGTATGATAATTTTGTTGTTCACCAAACACTTCAGACGACGAACTACTTTAAGTTTTTGTTTGCTTCATCTTTTTATATTTTTGTTGATGACTGGAATCTTCATATTCTAACCTTCTAAGCCTACCCTCAGTTTGAAACTTTTCAATTAAGATCTGATTCAGCTCTTCTTGAGCCCTCAGAATCCTTTCATTCTCTCGCTTTACAAACTCCATTTCAGTTTTTAAATCTTTTCCAGTCTTTAACAACTCTGAGGAATTTGTAGTTAAATCCTCTGGTATAGTATCTTTAGGTAAATTTCCTGTTTTTGTAGCTGGAGACTCCTGTGCATACTCTTCCAGCCTTTCCATACCTGCGTGTTAAACTTCAAAAAAAGACAATTTTCTATTGAATAACATTTAAAAATATGCTAGCATAAAAATTAAATTTATTGTTTTATGAAAGCTAGTTGGGTTTCATCAAGGTCTAGTGTTTGAACCTTGTGCTCTGATACCACATGTCAAAACGCCAAATTTTCACAAAAAATTAAAATTTTGAGATAACAATAAAAGCTAAACCTACGGTCTATTAACAGTTAATGGATTGCAAATAAAAGAATAGTCAAGTAATTAGTTTCACTAAATCTTAATTATAATAACTTAGCAGATTATTTTCATAGCAAGAATAAAATCTTCTTGTGTGCTATTTACTGTTAGAATAATCAACCCATAGTATTTACCCACTTAGACATTATTTCATTTATTTTGTCTTATTTGCCTAGTCCATGAGTCCCACCATGTGCAAGTTGCTAATTGCCTATCCATAGAGGTCAAACTTGCCATCTTTGACTCATGTAGTGCCCTTGAGAGATTTAGGAATCAAATCTACTTTATTCCTAGACTCCTAGGCGCCCATCTGCTTTTTCTGCTTTATTCCCTGCTTTTTCAGTGTTTTAAGGCACATAGGAAAGCAAGACTAGGTGAGGTGAATCAGCTTTGTTG
>LPNX010381766.1:0-102517 GCA_001517045.1 Pseudotsuga menziesii
GCATATGTTTCCTTCCCTTCATTTCAGGAAATAGAACATTTCAATGTCAACGGGAGCAAATATGGGGAGGACAATATACAAACTGACAACAAGGTCTTCTCTGCTTCCCTTAAGGGTAATGATGATCAACCAGCCCTCGTCCACCAGGGAGCTGTTAAGTTGTTTCTCCATATTTTGGAGAATACAGATTTCCAAGCGAAGGTAAACAAATTTAACTTTCAAGACAAACTGATTTTAGATTCATAAAAAGAGGGAATACTTAGTCAATTATTTTAACATTGTGTTGATGTCTTCCTTGATCAAACAGATGCAAATGTATACATGTTCAAAACAAAGGCACCTGAACCCCATTATATTTGTGGGTCATTCCTTAGGAGGGGCAGTTGCAACCTTGGCCACACTTTGGTTACTGGAAAAGAGGCGGAGGCAAAGCTCGCCCTTTTGTATAACATTTGGTTGCCCTTTAGTGGGAGATGAAAGACTTGTCGAAGCAGTTGGTCGTGAGAATTGGGGAGGCAACTTTTGTCACCTGGTTTCCAAGCATGATATTGTTCCTCAGATGTTCCTTGCACCATTTGAGTCCATTGCTGAGCCCTTGATTACTATTTTACCTCATTGGCATGGCATAATGGTTAATGACAGTTCCAATAAACCTGATTCTTTTATTCAATATGCTTGTAGGACTCTTCTGGATAATGTCCTGCAGTATACTTATGCAGTATCAAACTACGGACGTGGTTCTCCAAGGGAGTTAGACATGGTTGCCAAGAGAAGCCCATACAAACCTTTTGGAACTTACATGTTTTGTTCAAGCGAAGGCACAGTGTGTATTGATAATTCTGAGACCATTTTGAACATTCTTCACTTGACAATGCAGAGCCACGAAGAACCTTACGATAATATTGAACAGGACTGTTTTTCAGAGCATATAGGATATGGTTCTGTTTTGAATCATGTCCTAGAAAAATCAAATGCTTGTGTATTTTCTTATCCGGCCTAATATCTTTGGCTTTCATTTATCCTTTTAGTACTATTGATGTTTCCTGCCGTATTTGCCATAAAACCTCAGTTTTTGCATCATATCAGAAACTTTAAAGAATTGAGCTGCTTTCTGGGCTCTATTTATCTTTTTGTTCTTCAACGCCAAGGAAGCTAGATGTTCTCTAGCATCAGATGCATATCACGAACTGAAGGCTCTCAAAGGGACGAGACCATACAAGAACGGCCTGATCAGCTTGCTTTGATTGTAGAGTATGTTTTCAGGATTCGATCCGTTGTCTTCTAAATTCAAGTCTGAACTATTTGAAACTCTGTTTGACTTGGTGTGTTCTAATGCCATAAGTATTGGGCTGTGTAGAATGCAAGATCATGAGCGTAGAAGAGAGGCCATAAGAAGGACACAATGAACGGCAAAGGAAGAACTCGTTAGATTCATTGGCTAACTCTGACAGCCAAGGTAATTTTATATAAATTTGCCTTTCCTGTTACTGTAAGGCAGAGATGTGCATGCATTCAAGCACAAGTTCATTAGTTGACAACCTATTACTTTTTGAAGACTTTAGTTTTATATTTGTCAGAGGATAATTCTCTAAATTGGCCCTGTGAAACTTTCAGATGATGACTGTGCAAAAACCTGCATTGTTTATTCTTCAGGTCTGCATCTTTTCGATACTTTATCAATTTCTCAGTAATCTCAAAACATTCAGCTTTGGTTGCTTCTGCTTCCCCTATAGATTTTATTTTATGACTGAAGCTTCGGAGTTCTAGCATAGGCTGCCTCTTGTTTTGAATTCCTTCAATGCCATCACAGTAATCTCAAAACATTCAGCTTTGGTTGCTTCTGCTTCCCCTATATATTTTATTTTATGACTGAAGCTTTGGAGTTCTAGCATAGGCTGCCTCTTGTTTTGAATTCCTTCAACGCCATCAATAATGGTCTCTTAAGTGAGCCTGCCTCTTGTTTTGAATTTCCTTCAACGCCATCAAGAATGGTCTCTTAAGTGAGCACGCTTTTTCGTCCTCAATCCATACTTCCAAATTTATAGCCATAGATTGTACTATCCGGCTTGACCATCTGTCTGAGTTCCTTTTTTATTATAAACCTTAAAGCAACTGAGCAATTGTAGACATATTCCCCAATCAAATAAATTGAACACAATGTAGGCAGGGATATACATTTACTTGTGCAATTTTACAAATCCCATTTTGAAAAAAAAAAATTGTTTTTAATTTTTGTCATCAAGTAAATGAAATGTACAATTAATTTATTAATGTCATTTAAAATGTAAACTTTTTGAAAGCCCTTCATCAATGAAGGGCTGCATGAATATATAACCTTCAATATGAAATTAAGACCAGCCCTTCAATCTTGATCCTTGCTGGTGACGGCAGCAAGTAAATTTTTTTTTTTTAAATTTCACCCACCGTCGATACAACGACGGCAATGCAAATATTTTTTTTAATAAAATTTCACTCACAGTCGATATAGCGACAGAACGGCGTGGGTATAGCGACGGAATGGCATGGGTATATCGACGTGGTTGCGTGGCTATAGCGACGGCTTGAATTTCCATTTTTAAAAAAACATTGTACAGAGCGTGGCTATAGCGACGGAAAGGCGTGGGTATAGCAACGAAATTGCGTGGCTATAGCAACGGCTTGGATTTCCATTTTTTAAAAAACCTTGTACAAAGCGTGGCTATAGCGATGGGAAGGGGTCGTCGCTCTTGCGACGCAAATTAGGGGTCGTCTCTATTGCGATGAAATAGTTTCCACGGAACAAAAAACACTTAGACGTGGAAATATCCACGCTTTTCCGTGGATATTGCCATGTTTTTGCCGTGGCAAAATTGATCACTTGTACTAGTGTGAGAATGTTGATTCAAATGATTCTGACCCTAGTAAATGAATGGAAATTGGAATAAATCTTGGAAGACTTGACTAACTAGTATAGGATACGATTCATGAACACAAACAAAAGGCGACATGTTGCTATCCTGCTACCAAAGATTTGTCATCCTAGTCATGTGCTCGTCTATCAACTTAGAGACCCATTGGACCAAGTTAGGTTCGAATTCGACAAAGACTGCTCAATGCATTGTAAATTACAACTTGTAAGTTGTAACTCAAAAAACACCATTATTTTTTTCCTTACGGATCCTTCACAATGGAGGGATGTCAAATAAATTTACCATCCATAAATATGACTCATAAGAGCATTTAATTTCACATCATATACTCAAATACTCAAGTGACTTGTAAGTTGTGAGATCAGGTGACTCTGTGAACAAGAATATGCCAGATGGAAAGCCAAGTTGGCAGGCTGGAATTTTCTCAGACCAAGATTTAATATTTAATGAAGTTGGCGAATTAGTAATGCAAGCAAATGCCATTAAATTCTTTAAAAGTTAACATCAAATACCCATTCACAGTCCCAACTCATCGAGTTGAACTTGGCACTGGTAGCACAGTGGCCCACTGTGGTCCGTGCCCATTCGGACCCAGATCCTCATCCATGATCCGATTATTTGAGGGCACTTGGGCAGACTCTAAGTCCAGACTCTTCCACAATTCACTGACTCATTGATAACCTAGAAGGGAAAATTTTGTAGTTTCCCTTTTGTTGCAAATTTACCAAGGCTTACTCAATTTCATTATTGATGGGCTGGAAATTAAACCAATTTTTTTTTGCATGGTAAATTTTTTTTTGACCTTGTATGAAGGGTAAAATGGCCTTTAAAGGGCTCCGAAGGCTTCAAATTTGAAGCCTGCATTTATCCATCAAATTATATCATTACTGTTTATCCACCTCGCTATTTGTTATTTTGTCACATTTGATACAAGAATCTTCACCAAACTGGTTTATTTAATAACGAGAGCGAGGAGGTGGCGATGTCCATGGGGTTGGTATGTGGAGCACATTTATTGTAGAAAATGATTTGGACAATAATTATTGGCTCTTTGTACTATTGATATCATATAAGATTTACACTGTGATTACAAAGCATTTATTTAAAATTTATTTAATTTATGTTTTAATATTTCATTGGAAATTAAATTAGTTTACATGTATTGAAATATTTTACTTCTGAGATTGTACTATTTATCAAAAAAAAACTTTGTACAATCGACCAAACTACTTATTTCAGCACAATCGACGTTAACATTTAATTTAAACAACTTAGATTTCAACTACTTGAATCTTGACAACTTATTTTAACGCAACAGACAAACATTTAATTTAAACAATCTATGTTTTAAATACTTGATCTGTTTTACACGAGAAAACCATGCTAGTCATAGATTCAAATGCATTGTATAACATCATTTTTCCTCTAAATGTTGAATATGAGTACATCATCATTGCATTCAAATAACGAGTCTATACCAATACTTTGAATTCATCAAATTAAAGTATTTGAGCAAAGATTATATTTGCCAGAAGCTAGACATCATTTTTCCTCGTAAATGTTGAATATGAATACATGATCATTGCATTCAAATAACGAGTCTATACCAATACTTTGAATTCAACAAATTAAATCATTTTCGCAAGATTATATTTGCCAAAATCAAGAACTTAGTTAGTGTCTAGATCTGCTCAAGCAAGAAAACATATCATTATGAATAGTTGAAATAAGCTCACGGAAAAGGAATTTGTGTTGTCCCTCCATGTTTAGAAATCAAATGTCACTCTGAAGGTGGAAACAAGTTGTTTTTAGTACAATTTTAAATAAATGGACAATGACTGTAGCTTGTAAACTTTGCTTTTACTACAACTTAAATAATAAGACAACGAGCATAATCAAGTAGTTTTTCTCCCAATCTTTTTTAAAAGAATCTCATAGTGAATTAATGTTGAGAAGTATGAGGATGAAAAACCAAACTATTGGTGAATCAAACACTTTGCTTATAACTAGAATCAAAGAGAGCAAAGGGCTGGAAAAACAAAGAATTAGCCCTCTTATAGGAAAATTGTGTGCCATGAATGACAGCGTTTACACCCCTAGAAGCGGAGTTCATACCGATAGATTCATCACCGAATTCTCTATCCATTGAGGTATCATGCATGTGTTTTGGCATTCATATGGGATTTTTTTTTTAATTACTTCTAAAACTTACACTTAGAAAACCTGACAACAACTTCGAAGCAGCTCAAAGAAAAATCCGCAGGGTAAAAAATACACATCAAAAAATTTCTGAAAAATACACAACCCACACATCAACGTGTCGTCTTCAAGAGGGTATCTTTGGTTTTTAAATTTTTTAAAACAGTTAAAAAAACGCTGGGATGGACACACGTGTATAAAATGATGCTGAAATCAGATGTGGTCACTTTCAAAAAATAATAAATAATTGTATATTGTGAGATAAATTAACAAAAAAATATGCAGACCCCAGTGCATTTTGTGTAGATCATGCTTGTATATATGTATTTGTTAAATTATTAATGTAAGATTGAATTATTGGGGATGGACACGAGCAACTTATTAACTTCTTCAAATTTTAAAGGTCACACAGTTCATTAAATGCAAAATTTTACACATTAAATGACATTGGATTATTTTTATAAAAATATCATTGGGAAGGCAACATAATATTCTACAATTTGTTTGTTTACTACAAGTTGAAATTCACATGGCATATATGCGTTTCGAGGGCTTCTATCTAGCACATCAGTAAAAAATCAGGTTTTCATCGCCAAATTTGACCAAAAAGTGTTACCCACCTTCATGGAATCACCCAAAATTAAATTTAATTTTCATTGAAAAAATTGTTACACCCTAGGTCTCGAAGGGCATTGAAAGCTTCAACTTAAAAAATAAAGCATTTGAACAAGATTATATTTGCCAAAAGCAAGAACTTACAAAGTGGTTATATATGCTCAAGCAAGAAAACATTTCATTATGAATAGCTGAAATAAGCTCATGGAAAAGTAATTTATGTTGTCCCTCCATGTTTAGCAATCAAATGTCAGTCTGAAGGTCGAAAGAAGTTGTTTTAGTACACCTTTAAATAATAAGACAATGAGTGTAGTTTGTAAACTTCATTTTTAGTACAACTTTAAATAGTAAGACAATGACCGTAGCTTGTATATGTGAGCATAATCAAATATATTTTTCTCTCAATCTTTTTTAAAAGCATCTCATAGTGAATTACAGTTGAAAAGTATGAGGATGCAAAACCAAACTATTGGTGAACCAAACACTTTGTTTATAACTAGAATCAAAGAGAGCAAGGTATTTACACATGGAAATACTCAAAATCTGTATTTTGAATAATGGTTATGTTACTAGCAATAAGTTGTCTCCATTTTGTTTTTTGTTTTATAGGCTAGACATCATATCAAACCATATTGTCACAAAATTCTAAAACCAATTATAATGGTTAGTAATCTATTAAGCTATATTAATAATACTCAATTTTCAGGTTGGGCATTTGATATTTGGTGCACTTACGTAGAGGTTGAAGGTAGTCAAGAGCTGAGTTGCAGAGTATTTAATGCAACTACAACAGGCTTAAAGATGGTTGGATCTCTAACAACTTAAAATACAATAATCATCAAACTTGCTGCAATAGTATTAAATGCTTTTCAGCTTAATGGATAGCTCTTGCCTTGAAAATAAACTTCTAAACTTTTAGAGACTGATGCTATCATTTAATGGCTTCTACATCTTCACACAAATAACATCTGAAACTGGGCACACTGATTTTGAAGGATTGAGTGTATTTTCAGTTCAACTGTAAGAACCTTATCAAACAGGACCTAGGTATGCAACCACCTATATATTTTGTATATAAATAACTAAAACACAGGTTCGACTCTCTATGAAGCAGAAGCACAAATGTACATACAATCTTAAATCTTATTGAAATATAGGGTTTACTGTAGTATTTCCAAAAGGTGTTGGAGAGAGGATTATATTCTCTCTTATGGGGTATACTTCCCTTATTATCCTACTTGAAATCATTCCATATCCTCAAGAGGTATAAATCTTGATACGAAAACAATGACAAGTAGGGATGTCCTGTCGATATATCTATCTGCACATCAGCAGAGCTTGGATCCAGATTACGAGGATGAACATAACTTCATAAAATGTATTGGTAGAATGTGAATGTTTGGAAACTTAGAATTAAAATCGACCCAATTATGGTAAAATGTTAATTAGATGTCAAAATCTATATGAATAGTAATTACTCGAGAGAGTTAACAACTATTTTTTTTAATTATAAAATCTTAATAGAAATGTTCATTGTTCCCAACTTCACAACTATATAGATATCTTTCCTGAATCTCTTTTAAGATAAAATAGAACTTACATGTACTCTGAAATTAAAAAAAAATTATTCAGTCGCATTAACCTAAATCATTCACGTGAATTTTGAACCCATGATTAATAGTTCATTCTACTTTTAGTTTGACGCTATATTATTTACAAATGAATCATGACCCTCGACGTCCTATGGATGAATATATGCACAATCTAGATGTTCTTCAATTTTTTTGGATGAACTTTCTCATTATGATATGTAAAGAGGATATTATATGATTTTCTTGTTGCGCTCGAGTTGTGTTTGGGGAATTAGGTCAAATGGTATAGTGCTTGCTTTATGCAAAAGAAGAAATGTTGGTAATTACTTATATTGGAGCAAAGTTGTTATGCATCCTTTTAATTGTTCAAAATGAGAATTGAGAGCATTTCATCTGCTTGTGCTTGTTCCCCCTCTGGGGGTCATTTTGGATTACATAAATATATTAAAAATTTGAATGGTCTTTAAATAACGCAAACCAATAATCGAAAAACATGAAATCCTTTTCTCATTAAAACAAATCCAATAATGCAAACCATTAATAGAAAATCATGGCTTTGTTAATGAAATTATGAGGACGTTAAATATGCACCCAAGAGTAGCCAGGATCATGGAAAAATTAATTATGGTATGGATTGTTGAGCACATAGATTATAGGCTGACTTCGTAATGAGTTTGATGACCTGCATATAGTTCAAATTTGTTTATTAACAGAGTTTGGAGTTCATAATTGGTTTGATAAACAAAATTCTACAGGAATAAGATGGGTAAACCTCAAATTTATTCTAGAGTTAAATGAAAATAATTACTAATAAAATAATTATCATATGATGAAGAAGAAAATCGCTGAAATCACCTCCTAAATATTATTAAATACATATATATAGATGTAGAAACGGAAAATCACTGAAATCACCTCAAATCACCTCCCAATTTTGATAGACTTACACTTATTACCCGCCACTTCATGTGGGTCGTTTGGAAATCGTATCCCATCACCTTGTACATATAACAACCAGTGCATCAAATCTCATAAATAATATTTCAACTATAACAAAAACATATATTGACTTCAATTATCGTTTCCTGCCAGTGCATCAAACATATCACAATTCAATCATGTTATATACAATATTGATATCACCTTCCATAGTCATGGACTCAACTAGAGTCTTTCTTGTGTTTCATGTACCTACCTTTCATGTCATACTAGACAAACCCACAAACCATCAGCGTACATTCTACATATCTTTTGTCAATCATACATTACTCTAAAACATTATAAGACTTTAAATTATTGTTGATAACTTCACATGATTTTTTGTTCACAATTAAAATCATAATAATCATAATTTACTCATAAATATGTAATATAATTTTTCTTAGGTCATATCTCATCATGAATTCATTGCTTCACACATGTCTAGGCCATCCAAAACCAGATGTCTTAAAAAATACATCTATACAAATTTTTTATATCTCAAATAAACAAAGAGCCAAGTCACTCGTCATAAGATGCCCTCAATTAATAGTTATTCTTATCTCAAAAGTGAGGGTAAAAACATGGTGTTACACTAGCTTAAAAACAAAATAAATTTAAATAATGACCATTCAAACAAAAATAACAATAGTATATTTCATCTACTCTTAATGATGGTACATGGACATTTCCACCTTATAGTTCTTGTTAAAGAGTAGTTCCATCTGTTTCTTTCAAAGTCAAAATGGTTTACAATTTTTTTCTATAAATAGCCATAATTCGTGTCATCATATTATACACGACTAAGAAAGATTTTTTAAAAGATAAAGAATTCAATAATTATATTTTTTTTCAAAAATTATTTTAATGTATAATTTGAACCTCATTTTGAATGGATCTCATGGTAAGGTAACTTTTGCATGAGAGTGCCTTTTTCATTTTTGATGAGTCATCATGTCTTTTTTCAAAGTCATAAAAGTGTATATCATGTATTTTGGTAAGGGATTCCACCTATTTTTTCTAGAGATTGTTGCAAAGATTATTTTAATGGGGGTATCGCAAGAGGGGACTATATATGGGGGAGTTAGGGCTGTTATATGGATGAATGAATATAAGTACTACAAATTTATGCCAAATTACGGGCTTGGAACTAACACCAAGTTGGAGTTGATAATCTTGTGGATGTTATTATTTTGTGTAAAACATTTCGGCATTAGTGAGATAAGGGTGATTGGAGACTCAAAAAATTGCATAGAATGGATCAATGGTAAATGCACACCACAAGTTGTTTAACTTGGTAGTTGGATGCATAAAATCAAATATTTGATTTAATTTTTCTCTCATGTAATCTTTGAGCACATCTATATGGAATTCAACAAAGATGCCGACAATTTATTGAAAGCTACTCTATAGGAACATGAGGGGTTTATTAATTATCAACTCTATCAAAACATCTCTTTGCATGAACAAGGTCAAATACAGTTATATTAAGTATCCAATGGGGGAACACATATTCCAGTGCTACATCTCTAGTATTTACCTCTTCTTAATCAATCGGTTGACATATATAATGGAATATATGAACAAGACATTAGTGAAAGAAGAATATTGCAGCTCCATTATATATATATTTTGGATAACATTTTTTAGAGTTTTTTTCACAGGTTTCCCTTGAAAGTGCACTCGAGATATTCAATATCTTATTGAATATGCCATCGATAATAATGATAGAGTCATTTTTAGATTACTTATAGGGATGCCTTATATATTATTTTTTGGAATTTGCTGAATGTATCGGACTATATGTAATGTATTAACCATTTCCTTTATTTTTTGATACTATATTTGGTCTATATTTACAAAGGTGGATTAACTCTTAGGCTATGTGGAGGATCAAATAGGAATATTTTCTATGATGTAACTATTGACCAGATCAACACTTACTTTTCTTAATATGAAGTATAACTTTTTTCAGTTGTGAACAAAATGTCTTTTTGGTAAGGGAACTTTTGCATAAGAGCACCTTTTCCATTTTCGAGAGTCATCGTGTCTTTTTTTCAAATTCATCAAAGTGTATATCATGTCTTTTTCAAAGTCATGATACAATTTTTCAAAGTCATCATAGAGTCATCGTGTCTTTTTTCAAAGTCATCAAAGTGTATATCATGTTCAAGTAGGTTTAAACAATCTTTTGGATATGCAATATGAGGAACTATGTGGGACGGACTTTGAGAAATAGATTTTTTGTATCCCTACTGAAACAAAACCCTAGCTTTCATGGCAGTGATGGGAGGAGGAAGAGATTCTCCCTCTTATAAAGAAATCATTTCCTGTTATTTGAAACCCAATATACACTAATATGATAAAGGAAAAGGTTAGGAATCACGGGAGGCACGCAAATATGGAGAGAGAGGTGCATGATGAAGCTTAAAATACCCCTCCCCCACAAAACACCAAGAATAGAATTGGATCCACAACAATTGAAACCAGTAGCTCCAACCACTAATAAATACATCCCTAAAACCATCTAAAATGCCTAGGTACAATATAAATTCATCGAAAGTTAGTGCATACATTTAGTTTATATAATATCACACCCTAATCAAGAAATTTATGGGCCACTTTCCATCGAAGAAACATTTGATTATATGTATAGACACAAGATGGAAGTTGAAAGGGAAAATTGACATGAAACTTAGGGAAAAGGGCTTCTTCATGACAATGTTCTCTAATATGAAATATAAAGAGCATGTATTTTAGGGTGGCCTATACTTTTTCACTTTGACCAGTCTAATTCTTTGACATTGGAAGGAAAAATTTATCATAGACATAGATGATTTCTCTATTGCACCGATCTAAATATGGATGTATTTCTTTCCATAGAAATATTATAATGAAGAAAAATTTGAGGGGGTAGGTAACACCTTAGGAACCTTTGTAAAAACATTGAAAATCACTAGGCATGGGAGATACACCTCCCATGTTATAATCTATGTCTACCCTAATGTGGCACAACCCCTCACAAAGTCAATATGTCTCAGTTACAAGGACAACGATTGGATGGAAACCCTTGAATATGAACATTTCTTGTTATGTTTCCATAATTTCCACAAACATGGTCACTTCTTTAGAGATTTCCCACTCAATAAGGACACGATATTCCCATGGACCATTGAGCAACTAAAGACAAAATACTTCACGAAGGTTACTTCAAGGAAAAGGTAGGTGAAAAAAAAACCTTGCACAGAACATTAGAATAACCTCACAACCAATAACAAGTTTAAAACTCTAATGGATTAGAAGGGCTGATATGATTCCCTAGAGGCAGCTCTAGAATCCTCTAACACCCAGAAATTGGCCAATACATCCTTGGAAGCTAAATACCCAAAATTCATAAAGGTTAATTAAAAGAACAAGACTATATTTCAAAAATCAACTAGTAAAGAAAGCAAGACAAATAATAGAGGAAGATAAACTCATGGAGTTCGAATATGGTGAAGAAATGGAATTGAAAAAAATAGATATCCAAGGAATAGTAGATGATTGTGAATGATAGGAAACATAATCCATTCGAGCAAAGCAAATCTAGTTACTCAAATACAACTTGCACATGAGTCGATCCAAGAAGCATCCTTTTTAAAACAAGGAAGATATAGACCTCTCTCTAGGTTTCAAAATCATAACCCCCCAATATCCATTAAAACCCATGAGAGATGAATAGAAAAGAGTTCAAAGTCCAAAAAAAATATCCTAAAATATTTAGGAGCGAAACTGGTAAACTCTGGTCAATAAGTGCCCATTATGGATAAGTTCTACCCATTCTTATAATTTATAATGAATATCATCACTTGAATCACCAAAGACTTTAACAAAAAAGTAAGTAGTGGAATCTGAGAAACACGATCTTTGAAGAAAAACAACTTTAATCATGATCCAAGAGCCTGAATGCTCAGGAGGTATCCTAGACATAATAACTTAGCACATATGGAAAAATTTGCATTACATGGAAGTGGATAAGAAGGGTATGGATAACAGACTAGCCATTATTTGGGATCCAAGATAAACTTAATTAACAAAGCTCTCCTCAACCCCAAATACCGTTTCAACAAAATTCACCCTATATGGACAATAGCCATAGGGTATGTAACAAATGTCTATGGTCCACAAGAACTATAGGAAAAAAATCCTTTCTTAACACTCTACAAGCACTTCAAACCATCACTGAGAATTATCAATGGGTAATCGAAGGATATTTTAACATCATCACCTCCCTATACAAAAAATAGGGGGTATTTGAAGACTTGATGTATACATATATTATTTCAAATGGCTCATCCATGAACTCAATATAGTGGACATTTAGATAATGAACAATCTACACACTTCAAAAAAAAAAAGAGGAGGGTCCCATTAGATAGCCTCTTGATTAATCCATTTCCTCGTATCATAATCCATCATGCTTCAAGAAAAAACCATGGATGATTCCATTCTTCCCTACTTTGGATTTAATCATTGGCTAGTTTGCCTCATTATAGGTTTGGGGGAACCACCTGAAAAGAGACATTTCATATTTGATAATTTTTTGTTAAATCATCCAAATTCTAGGAAAACATGACCACTTGGTGGAGGGAAGTTTCCATCAACAAAGATTTGGTGTCCCTAAGAAAAGCTAGACAGAACTCTGTTCGAAAAGATGAATATTATGGTCTCACGATGAAAAGAAGATGCAACAGAAAGAAGCTACAAAGAAAAAATCCACGACGAAAGAAGACGCAATGAAATAAGTCGTGAAGAAAGGAGTCATGACAGAAAAGGAATAAAGAAAGTCGAACAGTAGAAGTTTGATTGATTTTGGAAAGCGTCAGTTAGACTAAAAGCTTGCTTTAGTAATAAACTATCGTTGTATTTTGGGTCGATAGTGCCTATTTTTAGATGTAACTCAATGTATTGAAATAGAAAGACATCCTGTCAACTGATAGTTTTGAGTCATTTGACATTTGGATCAAGAATTGTAAAAGCAAAAAGGCTTATAAAAAATTAAACCCAAGTTATGCCCGGGTTGACCAGTCGAAGATAGGAATATGCTTGATCCAGGTTGTGTGCGAATCGACGATTTATAGAAGAGAAGAAATGCATATATAAAGAGAGAGACAAAAACCAGAGAGAATGAGATGAGAGAAGAATGTATGCATTGTAAAGAATATCTAAAGAAAAGTATGCAAGCTGAGTGTGCAGACCAAAGGTGCTAACCTATTTCTCATTCTAGATGAAGAGCATCTTTGTGGTTTTTCCAAGATGGGTTTACACGTTATCTTGTGTCTATGTATATATTTGATAGTTAAGTTTATGTCGAATGCATGTTTGTCATGAATGATTTGATATGAATATCTCACACAAACTCTATTATGAATAAAGTCATATATGTGTGTATGTGTGTGGCACATCAAATAGATTAAATATGTGATGATGATTTATGTTAAATACTGCAATCTGTGTCGATGGATCAGTAGATAGTTATCTTTAATGAATGAGTGAAAACACGAAGTATAATTCCCGGATTCAGTCGAGTGATTTGATAAGTCCTGCAAGAGTGAAATTCCCCACATTACTGTAGAAACATGGTTCTAGAATTTCCCATAAGATATCTCAGGTGAGACTTCAACTGCGTCACGGGTGTTACCAATGGAGTCCTTCTTTGGCGAGCTGATATCTTGGAATTTGTTGAAGAGCAAGGGATATTTACCTGGGCCGACCAAAATTACATCAACAAATGGGTTTGTTTTCGGGACCATGAATAATTCTAGTGGGGGTATGTTTTGGCACTCGACGAAGCAGTAAATTCAAGACTAGGTTGATATTAAAGCACTAGATTTTGCATAAGAAGAAAGTCAAGGATCACAGTTGAATCCGACAAAGTGGTTGGAATGATACCTTTACACAGATATTCATGATATTTTATTTAGCAAATTTCCTATTATATTGCATGAGTGGTTGTCGGAGCTAGCGACCCAGAGGAAATTTTTTCAAGGAGGAGAACTGACATAGTGGATTCATGTTGTAATCAATCAGATTGTAAGGTTACCGGTAATACACATAAAGAATCATATAAAC
Organism: Pseudotsuga menziesii; assembly: GCA_001517045.1. Taxonomy (NCBI): domain Eukaryota; kingdom Viridiplantae; phylum Streptophyta; class Pinopsida; order Pinales; family Pinaceae; genus Pseudotsuga; species Pseudotsuga menziesii. Next base: position 14,405 of record LPNX010381766.1, read on the forward strand.
ATATCAGATACAAGAGACAAGATTGGTAGACAAAATAACAGATTATATTACTCAATACACATGGGTTCATACAATAAACTGAACCGAATATTTATCTGGCTCAACATCATATATATTTGTTTACAAAATAGTTATAGTAACTACCTGTCGGTTCAACCAACTGATATGACCTATGAGGTCGACATAATCTACAATTAGTTGAATAACGAGTCTAGTCGGCTAAGTCGACTAGCTCCTCCAACATCTCCCCCGGCAAAAAAATATTTCTTCGTCCCGAAGAAACAGGGAGGAGGAAAAATATTATGTCTTAAGTAGTTTCTAGAATGTTTCATTATGGGATGTCTTGTCTGATTAATGGTTTCTTTTGTATGCAAAATTCCACAATTGCTTCTGCAGTAATTGCTAACTGGTGTTGGAACTCCTACCAAGTGTGAAGTTCCTTCTGAATGTAGATTGTCAGAGTTGTGAGACTTGACAAGTTCATTATTGTCTGCTGTATGTTTAAGTCAACAATATTGCTCATGTCAACCCCTAGGAGTTGTGCTTTTTCCTCGACAGTGTCAAGTAGTCATTTCATGTGCAGACGAATATTGTCAAGGATGTCTAGGCTGGGGTAGGCTTGACTGATCCAATGGTGGTCTTGCTTCTCTAATTTGTCCAGTTTTTCCATCTCTAATACAAGTTGGTCCTGAATTTCCTTCTCCATGGATTCTATGTTCCCTCGTCGGTCGTGCAGTGATTTGATGAGCACACACATATCCCGTACATGTTGAAACACTTGCCCGTAATATGTGAACCAATTTCTTATAACTTCCTCTGTGACAGTGGATTCTTCCATATGTTCTTTGAGTACGTTATGGGCTACTGAGAATGTTGTATACTGATTTCTCAGTAGTACAGAGGTCTCTTCTACCTATTCCTCCTTTTTTTCCTGTAATTGTGTCTTAAAACTAGACACAAGACTTTCAAATAGTTGGTATGATTTTTCCAACGGTCATCATCTAATCCAAGAACTTGTCATCTAATCCACTGGTTGAAAAGAACTAGTAATCCTATATCCAAGGTTGTCAACTTTTTTGTTGATAGTATTTTGGGAGGATATATCACAAAAATTGCAGTTGACACAATAAAATCGTACAGTGAGACTACAAGAGAATTTTTCCAAGGACTTAGAGGTCGCTACCTGAAATATTTAAAATATTGGATCAATATGTTGGTATGTGAGAAAGGGATCCTGAGAATAGAGTACGATGGATAAATATTTGTGCGCGGATACCTGGGATATGTCGCAAGAGAAGTTTGAGTAAAATGGCTCAGAGTAAGCTGAGATTTTTTTTGGTGACAACGAGGCTAAGCTAGAAAGTGGATTCTTGAGGAGTGGAAGAAGATTTTGGTCAGGAAAGAGAAGAACGACTATGACAAGAAGAGGAAGTTGCACTGCAACCGAAGGAGAGGACTACAAATTGGCGTCGCACTTTGATGAAGGATCTTGTGATGAGGAATAATAGTACTAGATTATATCTGAAAAAGAAGACGAAGAAGAAGCACCAGATCCATATCAATATTATGAAATACCTATGACCTCATGTACATCTCCAAAGGTAAGATCTAGAAACTCATCACCCAATGGCTTTGTCACTCAGAATAATAGACAAGGAACTTCCACTAGCCAAACATTTAATTTGACAATACCAAGAATAAATAGAATGGCCGGGAACAATCTAAAGTCGCCAATGTTTAATGGAAATGTGTTAGAAGGCCGTGGTCAACATTGGTTTCTATGCTAAGCCGTATGGGCTGTGTGATAGGTCCAATATGAAGCCATTAAGAAATCTTAAATGATCACAAGCCTTAGAGGTCAAGCGTTGGATTGGTACATAAAATTCTCTATGGTTCCAGCAGGAATCCTGCATAAGACATTAGATAAAATCTGGGAAGGATTGATAAATGAGATTAGGAAGCTAAAATCTGAGTCATAGTGCATTACAAAAATCAAAGAAGTTAAGCAGTTTCCTATAGAGTCTATTTGGGACTTCGACCAACGATTCAAAACGCTGATGGCCAAAGTAAGTTTTCAAATGTCAGACGTCCAACAAAAGAGTGGTTTATTGTAGCTATGTTACCACACATATGTAGTCCTTTGATGTAGCAGAAGATTGTATCTCATAGAGAGGCTCTGGAATTGTCTATGAAGTTGGAAGCCTCACTGATCAGAGAAATTTCTTAAAGGATGAAGTAGATATAGTTGCAACTTGCCAACCTTACCTTGCAACTTTAGAATATTAAGAAAGGGAAAGAAGTAGAATAAGAACTCTGGTGTACCAGATGCAGAACCAAAGTGCATCATAAAGACAATTGTTCGGCATTTATTAATTATGTCACATTGGGAGCACTGAATCCAATGAGCACACAAGGAATTCCTTGGTGTAGAGTATTCCAGAATAGAGGGAATTGATAGGAAGAATGATTATACTTGCATAAAATTGAAGTGCGCCAACTAGTCTATAATGTAAGATATGTAGATCAGTGGGCCACGATGAGAAAGAATGCAAAGAATATCAACTATTGCAGGAGAAAACCATTGACACCTATTTAATTAAGAATGATGAACATATGCATGTTGAGTGAGCTCAGGCTCAATATCCACAGAACCAGTAACCGCAACAAAAATGACCCTTCGCCCAGGGGGGGTCTAATCTTTAGAGTTTGAATATGAGGAGGAGGATTTGATCATGGAAGAGGCCAAGTTATATATTATAATTATGTCCATCCTGGACATTTTTCTAGGTATTGCATGAATCCTACTACAACGTGTTCAGAATGCAAATATTTGATCATACTGTTGAGGAATGCTTTCAATTGATTGCTAAGTGACAGGCTAGGAACGTGGGAAATACAAACCCACCTCAAAAGAACCCCATTTCAAATATCCAAAATATCTCTATTGATTGGAGGGAGCCAAATATTGTTGTCATGACAAGAGGAGGTGTCACGACTGATGCAGACCGAGAAGAACCATATGGAAAATTGAGAGTGTGACCAACATCACAAAAGAAAGTACCATTCAATGTCCAAAAAAAAGGAAGTATTCTTGGATGCACGCCAAGAATTTCTCGACATAGATAAAGCGTCGAACTCTACATCTATATCACCTGAAGGACCAATCCTGGAAATGCTTGAGAGATTCGACCAGTTGTTTCGAAAGGAACCTGTAGAAAAGGTTAGTAAACTGAAAGAATTATTTAAGAGTTGTTTAGCACTAATACAAGATAAAGACATTGTAGCAGAATTGATAGCTCTAATAGAAGAGCCTCAAGAAGAGGTATTACCAGAAATAAGGGTTAATCATATTGGGAAAAGATTGAAGGCTGGTCGTGAAATGAGAATGACTGCCTAGATAGGAGATTATGACATGCACTTGTTGCAGCTACAATTATTCCCTTATAAAATTTTATTTTTATGGTCCCCCCTTTGTTTGTTTGAGTTTCAAACTGGCCTAGGAATGTTTTATTTTTGCCAATATTTGATCTGGGCTCAGATTTTTTCCAAAAAAACTTAGTCTTTTTGCATGTCTGTATCGGATGATTAGTCCACTATCCTTCCGATATTGGATGCTTAGTTGACTAGTTTTCCGACGTTGCGGAAGTACATTCAACTAGCTTTCCGATTGGTTTATCAGAATCCTTTCGAGATTTTCGTCGCTACATCGGAGTAAGTTTTCTTTTTCCTCTTGGATTTGGTTTTTCGAGGCTCCGGCTTCTTAGTGTCATGCATATCTGATGAATTGGAAGAGCCTGAAGTAGAAGTGATAACCAAGGTAGAATTCATTTATGAATATACTAAAGCTACTAATGGGGTTGAACCAGAATACAAGTGGAGAGAAGTGTTAGAATGATTTCAAGCCAAAGTGTCCCTGATGCTGGTTTTGAAGACATGTACATATATACGAATATTGAGAGATTGACCCTGATGAAAGTGGCTACCAAGCCTGAGCTTTTTCCATGCTCGGAAGTGATAGGTTGGATTCTACCCAGGGAAGATGTGACAAGGATGATCCTAGCAAATATCGAGAAACAAAGCTATGCTGCATACAACCCTGCTTATGTGTCCATGGCATATCATCTACCATCACCACATACTTATCTAACTAAAGGTTGGCTAAAGGAGTTAGGTCTGGACCTGGTAGAGACGGTGAAGAAAATGATGATCCCGAGTAAAAACTTCAGGACCAGACCTTCTGGGGAATATCAGACATCAACTTTTCATGCCCCATATAGATTCATCGTTTTAATGCTAAACATAATGTTCGGGAGAGCTAATGGGAAAAGTTTTAAGTTTGGTTGGATACCTGTTATTTATTATGTTGCTACATAGGGGACTATTTTTAATAGGGAAAGCATAGTGTCAAATATCCTGTCAGCCTGCATCAGTGTAGCATTGGGAGGAGTATCCCAAAAGAAGTCTAAATTCTACATGAGCTCTATTTTGATAGACTGCATTCTATCCACTCAGTCTTTCCTTGCATTAAAATGCCATTGGGATAAGGATCGAGCTCCTGTATATGCTGCTTATAAGTTATTTTGGGCTCACAAATACTACACCTATTATAAGGAGATATGTGAGCATTTCATCATGCTGTTATACACTTTGATTTTCTTGGAAGAATGCAATTGCATGTCAGCAGAAGCTTTCAAGGTCATGCAAGAATATGGAAGTTATTATCTAAAAGAGGATGGTTTATATGTAAGCAGAGAAGTGGCTGAGGATAGAAGAGGAAGAAAAGAAGCGAGCAGTTGAGGAAGCAGCTAAGAAGGCTGAAGAAGAAAGGAAAAAACAAGAAGAATATGAAATCCAGAAAAAGCAGGCAGACAGTGAAGGGTTCAGATTAGAAGGTGTCCAAAAAGAGAAACAACAAACATAAAAGGCACCTGAAAGCTCAAGAATAGAAATACTAGAAGGACAAGACCCTATAGACCAAGAACAGGATCAGACTGATAGCAACCCATTAGAGCCTATTGTTCCTTCTAGCGGTACAGTAGCAGAAGGTTCGGGTTCATTTTTTGGACTGGATTTAATTCCTTTCATGCCTACGGAAGGGGAGGAGGTACCAGATTTCTATACTATATTTTACAATCAAGAGAAAAAGAGAATTGTCAAGAGAACTGAAAAGAAGGTGGACACTGGGCGTAAACCAGGAATAATGGTAACTAACAAAACAGTAGTTCATGGTACACATAAGGATCCACAATTACTAGAAAGGGCTGGGGTATCTCTAACCCTAGCCACTGAAGACAATGTGGATAGGATCATGATTGACCTCGAGCAGTCTCAAAAAAGGGTGGCCCAGCTGAAAGAAACTTTGAAGAAGGAAAGGGGTGAAAGCCAAAATATGAAGATAAAGTATGAGGACATGATCGGTGAGGTCAAAGTTTCAAAGGAAGAATGTCAAACCTTGCAGGTAGATAAAGATGCTCTAGTAGTATCTGCAAAAAATATGGAGAGGAATTCTCATGTTATCTCAGCAGAGTTGGGAAAACTACAGCTGAAATATTAGAATTTGGAGGCTAATAAAAATCATCTTCAGTTATCAGTTGAAGAACTAAACAAAGAAAAGAGCAGATTAGAAAGTAAAGTAACAGAACTAGAAGAGCAGAAGATCACTGCAGAAGGGAAGGCTAAGCTATATGAGACTCAAATAGCAGCCTTGGAGGAAGAAAAGAGTTCACTTGCAGCTTCATTGAAATCATCTATGGAGTAGAAGGTTGATATTGAACCTTTAAAGAAGCACGCTCTTAAGTATTAGAAGGAAGATTCATCAAATACAACTGCAGATAGCGGAAGAAAGACTTAAAGTCCAGCAAATAGACATCATATTAGAAGAGATTGTAAGTACAGCCTCATATTTTTTGGATAGAACCCAAGATATTTTGGAGACTATGCAGGTAAGGATGGCTTGTGTAGAAGCAAACAAAGAACATCCCACAGATATACTTGTCAAATATCAGGAGACAATAAAGCAAGAGTACAAGCTGATTGAGTTTGCTAGTAACGCAGCAGAAGAATTAAAGAAGGCAGTGAAGAGAACATAGGGTGCCTGTGCTGAATTTTGTAGGAGAGTGCTCCTGACCTATAATTGGTGTTATACCTCCGCTGTGAAGAGATTGGAAGCACTACCATAACATGAATTTTTTTTGAAATATTTATAGGACAAACGCAATGAAGATGAACAAGCCATCCAGCGAGTCAAGGAGTTGGACGAAAAGATACTAAAGACTAAAGTAGCACATGCAGCTGTGAGCATTCACTTGCTAGAAGACCAACTGCGCTTGATTCCTGCCAAGATAGTGGGTATAAAAACCCCGGCTGCTCAGCACGAAATCACTATCATATTTCTCGAACCTTCTGGTTTTGAGAATATAGCAGCAGAGGCAAATATATGGAGAAAGTTCATGAACGAACAAGATGGGCCCTTCTAGTAGGATATTTTGAAATATTGATAAATAAAGTAATATATTATATTTATTTTTATGCACAAGCTACAAGACAATTTTTTGTAAAGGAAAGGTTGGAAGCCCAAAAGGCAGCAAGGGTCAGCCCAAGAGTTTTTTCTTTTTGTATAAATATAGGCAAGTTTTAGGTAGTAAAGGACCTTTTTTCAGACCATCTTTGGGCAAGATTATTGTAAGGAGAACTAATTCATCTTATAATAAAGAGTTATACATTTCGGCTGGAGAAAGCACTGTGGAGTTTCAAATGTTTGCCATGGGCTAGTTGGATGTGAACCGTTTTTGTTTCAGCTTGTTTCCATGAACTGTGAGACCATTCTAACTTATGAATTCTTTCATGTTGTGAATGTGCTCTGGTTTATTTCTATGAAATTTCCACAATCATAGTTGAGTAATGAATGTTTTAATTAACAATGAGCTATGTCTTTGTTCATCTGTCTATTGGTATTCATGTGTTCTGAAATGTTAACAACTATCTGTAATTTTCTTAATACATGTTATACAATATATTACTGACCAGTAACTACAGTATTGCTCCCTAGGGATAGATTAATTAGTCTTAGTTAGTTTTGCTTTATTTGTGATTTAGAAGCGAGAGAGGTAGGACGAGAGGTAAGAACCTGCGCATCATGTTGTGACCCTCCTCATTATCTCTATCGCCTGCATTTAGTTAGGCACTTGCACATCATACATAAAGATAAAAAACTAAAAATACACCTAAATAGTGGACCGGGCCGTAATTGGTAAAATATTTTAATAATTAGTTAATATACGGTAGCCGGACCGTAAACCGGATGGATTCCCCATACCAAACAATAATGAGCTAGTTGGGAACGTTTATTGGGGAGAATCCCTACTGTTGTTACTTGTGATTTTCTATCCCTCAATAGTTTTGGCCCTAGAAGGAGAGCCACTAGTGCATGGTTGACCGAGGAAGCCCGCTTTCTCAAAATTACTCCACGAGTGACAGTTCTGAAACCAGTTTGCCTCACAAATACACTCCTGAAGAAAAGGGAAAGGGGTACCTTTATCCTATTGATAACGAAGTGGTTGATGATTTAAGGAGAATTACCAGGGCATATGTGAAAAATATTGGAGGATTACCTATTGCCTTTGTCCTACCTAGAAGAGAGTATTAGAAGAAGGACCGCCCTCAATTGGAAGACTCAGGGTTGGTAGAAGATCTTGAAGAATTGGTAGAAACAACCTTACAAGAAGTTGACCAACCTTTGGATCAATTGGGGCCATATTCCCCTCACTGTTCACCCTTTCAGACTCCTATTCAATCCCCACCGCATACTCCACTTAGAATCATGGCCAATGTGAATGCAAATCAGCCACTTCCACAACCTGCTTGGAGAGCTAGATCTCCTTCAAACCTGACACCTCCATTGCATGATTTTCCTCAGAGTTTTGAAAAGATGTTACCCAAGTTTGAACCAAGTGAAGGAATTCTTGTAGATGATCATCTACAGAGTTTCTATTTGGCTTTAGAAGGGCTACGAGCAGTAGAACATGAAGATGTAGTTTGTAGATTGTTTCCTCATACCCTGAAAGGAAAAGAAGCTTCATGGTATTTTGCCTTACCCACAAATTCGATCATGAATTGGAATATTTTTTAGACTATTCAAAATCAAATACGGAATCTAAAAAACTCATGCAGCTTTAATGAAAGGGTTAGTTGCTCTATAGAAGGAAAAGAAAGAAAAAGTACATAAATTCACTCAAAGATTTGTTGCTTACTTAAACAACTTCAGTGCAACTAACAAACCATCTGAGAATGCCCTGATTGAGTACTATACCTCATACCTCGCTCCAGATCTAGCCATGTTTGCCAAGAGATCGATTAGACTCACATTGGCAGAAACCTATGAAGAAGCTGAGAAGGTAGAGGTAGAATTGGAGAGTATAGAGCATTATCCTATGCGGTCAGATGAAAGAACTTATGGAAACAAAAATCCATTATTATTAACTAAACCTAAGTATGAATGATCACAAATCTAATGGTTTTTGACAATGATCAACAAATCCTGGAGTGTTTGATGAATGATGATACTTTCAAAGCAGAAATAATAGATGACGAAGAACATCAAGCGGAATTAAAGTTCGGGAATTTCATTCCAAAGGGAGTTAGGACCTTGGAATGAAAGTTTGATTTAGATAACAAGTTCAGAAATCCAGCAAATGTCAAGACCCATAGCTCGTCTTTACAATTCAAGCTGATAAATTTAGGGATTGAAGCTGAACCCAAATATGTAAATTTGGGGAAGTGTTGTTCACCCGGCAAAAGGAGTAAATTCATTAGCTTATTCAAACAATCTAAAGATGCATTTTCTTGGACTTACGAAGACCTAAAGACATATGACACTAAAATTATACAACATGTGATTCTGATCAAGGCTGGAGTCAAACCTTATCAGCAGCCTTTGAGAAAAATGCATCCAAAGCTTGAACCACTAATTCAAAGTGAAGTGAAAAAGATGTGTTGAGGCTTGAAAATTTGCAGGCGACAACAGCAAGGGATTCTCCCCAGTCAACGTTCCCAATTATCCTGTGACTGTTTGGTGTAGGGAATCCGTCCGGTTTGCGGTCTAGCTACCGTAGGTCAAGTAACAAAAATTTAAAAGGTTTTACCGGTTGTGGCCCAGTCCACCGTATGTATTTTTGTATTTTTGACTTAAAGTATGATATGGAAGTGCCTATTTAACATGCATAATTGATAAAAAATGCTAGGAGTATTCACAACGTGATGCGCAGGTTCTTACCTCTTGTCTTAAAACTCACAAGCACCTAAATCACACAAAAAGCAAGAAAATAAATACTAACTAGGCTATCTCTAGAAATATAGATATTAATTCATGAGTAATGCAATACTGTCCATGTGTTCTGGTAAATCACAGATAGCTATTCTTATAACCAAAACATATAAACATGAATAAAATATACATGACAAGATAGCTCATCAACAGTTAAAAATCCCATTACTCGTAGTGGAAAACGTCACAGAATATACTAGAGAACATTCAGGCAAGAACATAGGTTTAGAAAATTAGAATGCTCTCACAGTTAATGAAACACAGTCGAAAACGAAATAGTTCCCATTCAACATCGTTCATTTGATCACATTGAGACATTCCACATAGCACCTTCTCCAACAGGTAAAATTTGCAATTTTTTTATTGTAAAACGAATTAGTTCCTCTTACAAACAATAGTTCACAAGTTTTTCCAGGGAAAAAGCCCTTGTAAGTTCTAAATTTCCTCTATTTAAACTAAATCAGTTAACCACTTGGGCTGCCCCCAAACGTCTGACCTTTCGGTCCCCCCCAAAGCGTTTAATACTCATGATCCGCTAAGTAACTGATAGGTCTTTTTGGGTCTAGGCCTTTGTCGCTATTGGTTTCACCTTCTCTTTCGTTGGCTCTCCTTGGGATCCTACCAGTTTCGGTTCGACCTTTGCCAAAACTGCCCAGCTCACTTATCTCCTAGCTATGCCTTCACACCGTGGTAGTCTGAATTAGTCTCTTGAGTCCACCTGCAATCAAATGACATATGCCATTCATTAGGGCTGCATTAATAACATCAAATTACACCAACCAAAAATGGTTAATCATCAAGAGAGGCCATGTACTGCATTACTGTTATGAGACCTTTAACAAATGCCGACACGATTTATCTCGTCCACACACGGGTTTGAAAAACTCCCCAACGACGGAAAGAGAAAACTCATTGGTGGCTTAAAACACTAAACATAAGCTGGGTAGTTTCATTTACAACCACATAAGCGGATCTCCACAGGCGACGGGCACCGCGACACCATTAAGCCTATCGGAGTTGGAAGAGCTATGACCTAAATCATGGGCGGAAAAGCTTCCAGACGGCAATCGAAAAGACATCGACGTCGAAAGACAAGTGCTTTGCACAGCCATAAGGGCGGAAGAAGAAAGGCTACAAATGCGTGACTAACAACAGACACGCATCAGTGGGCGGAGCACTTATATTTCGGGTACCTAGCTGCTTTGGGAGCCGCAACAGCGGAAGACGAACAGACAATAGCCTCCGATCAAAAAATATTCTGACACTAGATCAATAAAAAATACTAAGTGTTCGGAACGAATCTAAAAATTAACAAAGGTCAAAAACCTGTTTCACCTCCGAAATAGCGGCTTTACAAAGAACAATTGATCTGATTCATCTTCGACTAGCAAAACAAACTCTAAAATCTGTGACCCACAGCAATTTCTGAAAACAGGAAGAGAGTTAATCTTCAAAATAATCCGAAATTAAAGCATGACCAAAAACAGGTCCTGGGTCCAAACGGTTCAAAGCAACATTAAAATCATGAGGGGGTCCAGAATTTGAAAAAATTGGGGAAAACAGTTGCAGCTGCAACAATTGGCGATTACCTAGTGAACCTAGATCTCTGGACGATTATTCCTTGAGTGACAGACTGTTTAACAACAAATGAACTTATTGAATTCTTCTAGCTATCTGGATTTCTCAAATAGGGAAGAGATGTACCTTTAATCATTGATGATAGTCCGATTTAGGAGAGTGGAAACCAGAATTTTCAAGTCAAGATAACTCTTTTGAGGCCAGAAGATGAATTTCATTGTTACCTTTGTCTTCAGGTAGCTTCCAGCTTGGACACCACAATATTGTAGCATATGGTAAACATAAATATTCATTTGTTCCTCATTCCCACATCATTTGGCACTTTTTGTGCTTTTGGACTTTTGTCCTTTTCATATGAGTCCTCCTGCATGCCTTTCTTTCTGAATTTTAATTCAGGCTCCTCTATCCCAAGTGTCCTTTTGTGTGAGAGGTGTATTCACATTTTTGCTCACGTACGGAGAGGAACTTTCGGCAATTTAGTACATATATGGTTCCGCATTTGTTTTGATATATAATGCTTTCATAGGAGTTTTTGACTCTTATCTGCCTTTTGGCATTTATTTCTTGACATGGGATCCTTTGTATTTAATATACTGTTTACCTTGCTTCTTTCCATGGGCCCTTTGTTGTCACTCCCTAGGACATTTTAAATGTGACATGGATGGAGCCTCAAAATAGTATTCCAGACCCTTTGGTTCCGGTTTATTTCACAAGGGTTAGGAAGGACTTCAATGCGTACATAGCTATTCGAGAAAACTACTAAAATGGAAGAAGTTCTTTTAGATAAACAGCAATACACAGTCTTATACCCAAGAACTTTCAATCATTCCAAAATTCTGATGTTCCCCATGCAACCACGGTTTTGCCTCCTTTATTGAAATCGGTAGAAATTTAAACTAAAATAAAACTGAACATCATGACTCAAAGACAACGGCCAAGCCAGATTATTTATATACAAGATAGAAGAACACAAACAAACTCAGGAAAAATAAGGTTTGAGAACTAAGCCATTTACTGGTAAGTTCTCTTTCCACCCTTATAAATCTTGCAACCTATAAGTTGAAGGGCCAAGCTTTGCCGCAATATGGAAAGGACCTACCCGCAACTGCTGGAATTTCGTGTGTTTTCCTTTTTCATCATGGGGGTGTCCCACTTCAGAACCAAATCTCCCACTTCAAAGGCTTTTGTTCCTGCCTTGTGTTTATCAAACCATCTTTTTATTAGCTCCTGTTGTTTCTTAAAGCGCTCCCTGGCTTTAGATCGAGACTCTTCTGCCTTCAAGAGATTATATATCCTCATTTGCAAGACTTCATTATCCGATCCTCTAGATTCTTGAGCTATTATGGAGGAGGGTAGCATGATATTGGGGGGAAGAATGGCCTCTTTTCCATACACAAGGGTAAATGGAGACACTCCTATCGAAGACTTGGGGGTGACTCTATCAGCCCAAAGGGCATTTGGTAGCGTTGAGTGCCAAATCCTCTGGTTTTCTATCACAGTCTTCTTTAAAATCCTAATTAGATTCTTATTAGTAGATTCAGCCAAGCCATTTCCCTGTGGATAGTAATTGGCAGAGTAATGCAACTTTATTCCTTTCTCGTGAGCAAAAGCAGTTAATTTAATTGATGAAAAGTAAGTAGCATTATCAAAGACTAAATAAATTGGAACTCCAAACCTGGTCATAATATGGTCTTGCATGAAGTTTATGACCGCGTCCTCATTTATTTTGCACAGAGGGATGGCTTCGACCCAGCGAATGAAGTAATCGGTTGCAGTCAGAATAAAATTGTGTTGTAGGGAAGAATTCGGCTTTATATCCCCAATAATATCCATCCCCCATTGCTCGAATGGCTCCATGATCATCACCGGCTTCAGTGGTCTGGCTGCTTTAGACTATCTTCCGCTACACCTTTGACAAATGTCGCACTTCCTGACATGGGCATGTGCATCTTTGAAAAATGTGGGCCAATAGTATCTAGCTCTGAGAATTTTGTGAGCTGTAGTATCTCCTGAAAAATGTCCCCTAGCAGGCCCGTCATGCAAATCTGTCATTACCTTCTGCGCATCTTCCTTTTCTAGGCATCTAAGAAGAACTCCGTCGTAATTTTTTCTAAATAATATTCCTTCAATAATTTGATAGGAGGCTGATTTAAGACGCACCGCTCTTCTTTGCTTAGAATTCCAATGTTCTGGCAATGATCATGTCTGAAGGTAATGCACAAGATCTCGATACCAAGATTTAGGGGTTGTGAATAGAGGACACACATCCATCAAATGTAACTCAGCTTCATCTTCCCAAGCATGTTTTTCATTGTTTCCATTTTCAGTCATTAGTCTACACAACCCTTTCCCTTCAACTATAGAAGCTGGCTTGAACTCGAGGTCATACTCTTGAAGAGTTTTCACCCAATTACCCCTTCTTTCTCCTAACTCCTTCTGTACAAAAAGAGACCTCACAGCTGGGTATGGGATGATCACCTTGGTTCGATTTTTTAGTATGTAGGGCCTATATTGTTTTATTGCTTTAAACACTGCGTAAGCTTGTTTATCAATAGCCAGGTAATTCAATTCAGCCCCTTGTAGACCATTGCTCATGAAAGATATGGGGAATTCATCTCCGCCATCTTCCTTCTGAGTAAGCACAACTGCTAGCGAATCATCAGATGCAAAAGTGTACAGAATAAAATCTTTATCGAAATCTGGGCTTTTGAGGGAGGGTGCATGCGCAATAGTGGTTTTAATCTTACTGAATGCGTTCTTCTCAACCTCAGTCCACTAGAATTGCACACTTTTCTTCACCATTTGCTGTAGAGGTTTGACAATTTGAGCAAAATCTGGCACAAACCTTTGCACGAAGTTTATTGTCCCCATAAATGATTGCATGCCCTTTTTATTATGGGGCAAGGGGATCCGTTCAATGGATTGGGTCTGTGGAGATTCCCTTCTTTGAAACTACGTGACCCATCAACTTACCCTCCATAACAGCGAACACACACTTCTTGGGGTTGAGTGAGATACCATATATTCGACAGCATTCAAAAATCCGCTTTAGATGAAATGTGTGTTCTCCTCTCCTCTTTGAGAATATCGTAATGTCGTTAAGGTACACTACAGCACTACGGCCAATCAAACCACGGAAAGCTATGTCCATAACCCTTTGAAACGTAGCACCAGCGTTTATAAGCCCAAAAGGAATTCTTCGGCAAGTGAAAGTTCCCCATCTGGTCCTAAATGTTGTCTTCAATTTGTCTTCTTCGGCTACTAATACTTGATTGTAGATTGAGAATCTGTCTAATAAAGAAAATAGTTTGGAACCTGAGACCATTTGTAGTAGTTGCTCCATGGGTGGAATAGGATAATTGTCTTTATCTGAAGCGCGGTTCAAATTTCTGAAATCCACACACAGCCTGATTTCTCCAGTTTTTTTCTCACTGGTACCAGATTTGAGACCCATTCAGAATGTCTGACCTTAAAAATGATTCTAGCATCCAATAATTTCTTAACTTCACTTTAGATTAGAGGCTCCAATTTTGGGTGCATTTTTCTTAAAGGTTGCTGATAAGGTTTGATTCCAGATCTGATGGGGATAACATGCTGGATGATACTGGTGTCATATGTCTTCATATCTTCGTATGTCCAGGCAAAAACATCTTTATATTAGTTAAAAAGACTGATGAACTTATCTCTTTTTGCTGGTGAACAACATTTTCCAAGATTCACATATTTGGGCTTTGTCTCAGTCCCTAAATTTATCGATTCGAACTGTAGAGATGAGTCGTGAGTCTTCACGTTTGCTGGTCTTCTAAATTTTTCATTTAAATTAAACATCCGCTCTAAGGTTCTGACTCCTTTGGGGATGAAATTACCAAATTTCAGCTTGGCCTGATGTTCTTCATCATCAATAATCACCCCTTTAAATATATCGTCATTTGTTAAGCATTCTATAATCTGTTGATCGTCATCGAACACTCATAGGTTGGTAATCATGTCTGGAACCGAGGGCCTGAAAAGCAATTCAACAGAGCACCGATTATTAGTAGGCACAAGCCTAGCAGCTGATGTGGCCAACAAGTCAGCAGCTGCATTCTTAAGTCTTGGAATTGATATAATATTAAATGCATTAAAACATTTGAGTAAATCCCATACCTCATTTTGATAAGCTTTTAAGTGAGGAAAAATACAATGTATTTGTTTTCGAATCTGTTTTACAATTATTTCAGAATCTCCAAAAAATTTCAGATTGTTTACCTTTAATTCGATTGCTTTCCTTAAACCTTGGACCAACGCTTCATATTCAGCTGTGTTATTCGTACATTCAAACTCTAACCTACATGAAAGAAAATGTTTGTTCTTCTCGGGGTCTATCAGGACACAACCGGCCCCTGACCCTTCTAACGTTTTGGATCCGTAAAAAAACAGTGTCCAGAAATTGCTAACTACTGTACGGGAATCTACTCCTACTGCTAAGTTTGATATTTTATAGTTGATTTCATCAGCCTGTGAAAATCGAAGGAGATCAGGCTTAGCGTCTGATGTATTGTTGGCTTCTTCTGCTTGGTAATTTCCCGGTTCTAACTCAATAAAGTAATTTGCCAACACAGAATCCACAGGTTCATTTTTTTCCTCAAGCTGAGTAACATTGTATTTCATATGGGGCTCCCTCAAAATTTTTATTTGATTCGGGCTTCCTTTATACGGCAGCCACAGATGTGACCAGTTTGAGGCGAAGTATCCGTTTAGCTTTGCCGACTAGTCTCTGCTCAGAACAAGCCCATAAGCGTCTGGTATGTCGGCCACCACGATATCAACAACTTGGCACACTTTATCATTTGAAGACAGGCGGACTAGGACATCCTCCATTTCCCCAATTATCTTCATATTCGTCATATCCAACTGAACCACCCTCCAAGTGGATGGCTTAGGCTTCCCATTTATCGTTTTGTAGACTGATATTGGCATGACGTTAACCGATGCCCCTGAGTCTACCAGGCAATTATGTATGTTGTGATCAAAAATTTCAAAAGTGAGGAGGAAAGGTGGATTCTTGTTCTTAGACTTACCTCCAATGCTGGCTTCCCCGATTTCTTCTTCTTCCTTGGGTTGATTGTCAGTGGGAAGCCTCTCCTCTGATGCTTCAAGCGCTTTCAATAGTTTTTCTTTCTGTTGGGGCACCTTATACATTTCAAATAATGAGATATTTGCCTTTACCTTCTTTATATCTTCCACGATGTCATAATCCATCTATGGTTCGGTGGGATGCGGTATATCAGCATTCATCTTTTCTTCATTGAGCTTGGCCAACATATCATTCTGTCTAGGATCTTGACTGGTGATGGTGAATTCAGGAATTTTATCAGCTGAGGAATTTTTTTGAAATTTCTTAACATTTTTCTGAAGCCTTTTAATCTTAGGGAGCATGAGACTATTTTCTTTAGCCAACCCTTGGCTTCTTGCCGTTACATTCGTTTCCATGACATCCTCGTATCCCCAATTCCTTTCTTCCTCAGCATCGAATAACAAAACAGAGTCCCACAGAACCATGGTCTCGTCCTCTTGTTCTTTCGTTGATGTATTACTATCTTTTCTTTCCTCATCTCCATCTTCTGTTAATTTGGAATCCAACAGCTGATTCATCACCAACATCATTGAGTTTACCCATTGAGGACAATTCTTTTTAGAGTGAGGTTGTTGGTGGAAAGTGCAAAAAATGTCCATTCCTACCTCTGTTAAATTCATAGATGTCGAATTCTGGGGAGGGGGTTGGGATTGATTGTTGTCCTCCCGTTTCTTGTAATAGGGCTTGTAGAACTTTTGGGATTCCTTTTCCTTTTCCAAGTCTATGATTCTGTTAGAAAGCTTCTGCATCATTTTTTCCATACTTTCAAAATCTGGTGATTGCTCTTCCTTAGGCTTAGTAAACAGCAAGGCTTTCCTTCCCATATTTTTCTCTCCTGATCGTTCGGGATAATCTTCGATACTTTCCCTTTCAGCCTCTACTTTGTCTGCCTCCTCATAGGTCTCTGCTAAAGTGGGCTTGGCCTTTATTTTGGTGAACATGGCCAACTCGGGTCCTAAAGCTAAGGTATAATACTCAATCAGGACTTTATCCAAAGGTCTATCAGCTTCAGAAAAATTCTTGAGGTACACTGCAAATCTTTGGGTGAAGCTGTGCACCTTCTCCTTTCTCTCTTTCTTTAAGGTGCTTAGTCCTTTCATGAGGGATGCATGGGTCTTTTGGGTCACATACTTACTTCTAAAAATCCTCTCGAAGGTATCCCAAACAGGGATAGAGTTTGTAGGCAAACCAAAGTACCACGATGCTACAGCTCCCTTGAGGGTGTGCGGGAAAAGTCTGCAAACTACATCCTCATACTCCCCAGCCCTTAACCCTTCTATTGCCAAATAGAAACTTTGGAAGTGGTCGTCTATTAGTATCCTCTCACTTGGGTCAAATTTGGGCAGCATCTTTTCAAAGGATTGAGGTAAATCATGCAACGGAGGTGGTAGGTTTAAAGGTGATCTGGCTCTCCAAGCAAGTGGTGGATTCGGTGGGTTGGGTGGTTGATTTGCGTTTACGCCTGCCATGAGTCTGGGTGGGGAGTGAGGAGGTGAGCAAATAGGAGTATGAACAGGAGAAATGTGAGGGGTATCGGGGCCTTCTTGATTCAAAGGCAGTACAACTTCCTGTAAGGCTATTTCTACAAGTTCTTCCCAATCCTCAACCAGCACTGAGTCTTCCAATATAGGACGATCTTTCCTTTTATATTCTCTTTTGGGAAATTCAGGGATGATCGACAATCCTCCAATCTTCTTTACATATGCCCTAGTGTGTCTTCTCAGATTATTGACAGCTTTATTGTCGACAGAATACAAATGTTCTCTACCCGCTTCTTCCAGAATTGGATTATGAAACGCACTGCTTTCTGAACTATTACCGACGAAATAGTCTCGAGAAAATGGGTTTCCTCGGTTAGCCATGCACTGGAGGCCCTCCTTATAACGCCAGAAACTATTGAGGCCTGAAAATTCGTAGGCGACAACAGCAAGGGATTCTCCCCAGTCAATGTTACCAATTATCCCGTGACTGTTTGGTGTAGGGAATCCGTCTGGTTTGCGGTACGGCTATTGTAGGTCAAGTAACAAAAATTTAAAAGGTTTTACCGGTTGCAGCCCGGTCCACCGTATGTATTTTTGTATTTTTTACTTAAAGTATGATATGCAAGTGCCTATTTAACATGCAGACTTGATAAAAAATGCCAGGAGTATTCACAACGTGATGCGTAGGTTCTTACCTCTCGTCTTAAAACTTATAAGCACCTAAATCACACAAAAAACAATAAAATAAGTACTAACTAGGCTATCTCTAGAGAGCTAGATATTAATTCATCAGTAATGCAATACTGTCCACATGTTATGGTAAATCACAGATAGCTGTTCTTATAACCAAAACATATAAACATGAATAAAATATACATGACAAGATAGCTCATCAATAGTTAAAAATCCCATTACTCATAGTGGAAAACATCATAGAATATACTAGAGAACATTCAGGCAAGAACATAGGTTTAGAAAGTTAGAATGCTCTCACAGTTAATGAAACACAGTCGAAAACAAAATAGTTCCCATTCAACATCGTTCATTTTATCACATTGAGACATTCCACATAGCACCTTCTCCAACAGGTAAATTTTGCAATTTTTTATTGTAAAACGAATTAGTTCCTCTTACAAACAATAGTTCACAAGTTTTCCAGGGAAAAAGCCCCTGTAAGTTCTAAATTTCCTCTATTTAAACTAAATCAATTAACCGCTTGGGTTGCCCCCAAATGTCTGACCTTTCGGTTCCCCCCAAAGCGTTTAATACTCATGATCCACTAAGTAACTGACAGGTATTTTCGAGCCTGGGCCTTCGTCGCTATTGGTTTCGACTTCTCGTTTGCTGGATCTCCTTGGGATACTACCAGTTTCGGTTCGACCTTTTCCAAAACTGCCCAGCTCACTTATCTCCCAGCTATGCCTTTGTACCGTGGTAGTCTGAATCAGTCTCTTGAGTCCACCTGCAATCAAACGACATATGTCATTCATTAGGGCTGCATGAATAACATCAAATTACACCAACCAAAAACAGTTAATCATCAAGAGAGGCCATGTACTGCATTACTGTTATGAGACCTTTAACAAATGTCGGCACCATTTATCTCGTCCACACATGGGTTTGAAAAACTCACCAACGACGGAAAGAGAAAACTCATCGGCGGCTTAAAACACTAAACATCGGCCAGGTAGTTTCATTTATAGCCACATAAGTGGGTCTCCACAGGCGACGGGCACCGCGAAACCATTAAGCCTATCGGAGTCAGAAGAGCTATGACCTAAATCGTGGGAAAAAAAGCTTCCAGTCGGCAATCGAAAAGACATTGACGGCGGAAGACAAGTGCTTTGCATAGCCGCAAGGGTGGAAGAAGAAAGGCTACAGACGCGTGAGTAATAACCGACACGCATCGGTGGGCGAAGCACTTATATTTTGGGTACCTAGCTGCTTTGGGAGCCGCAACAGCGGAAGACGAACAGACAACAGCCTCCGATCAAAACATATTCTGACGCTAGATCAATAAAAAATACTATGTGTTCGGAATGACTTTAAAAATTAACAACGGTCAAAAACCTGTTTCACCTCCGAAATAGCGGCTTTACAAAGAACAATTGATTCGATTCATCTTCGACTAACAAAACAAACTCTAAAATCCGTGACCCATAGCAATTTCAAACATAAGCAATTTCTGAAAATAGGAAGAGAGTTAATCTTCAAAATAATCTGAAATTAAAGCATGACCAAAAACAGGTCCTGGGTCCAAACGGTTCAAAGCAACATTAAAATCATGAGGGGGTCCAGAATTTGAAAAAATTGGGGAAAACAGTTGCAGCTGCAACAAGATGCTAGATGCTAAAATCATATTTAAAGTCAGAGATTCAAAATGGGTCTCTAATTTGGTACCGATGCGAAAAAATTCTGGTGAAACCATACTTTGCATAGATTTCAGAAATCTTAATCGTGCATCATATAAAGATAATAATCCTATCCCACCCATGAAACAAATACTACAGATGGTCTCAGATTCTGAACTGTTCTTTCTACTACATGGATTCTCTGGTTACAATCAAGTATTAGTATCAGAAGAGGCAGGATCAAGACCACTTTCAGAACCAAGTGGGGAACTTTTGCGTATAGGAGGATGCCCTTTGGACTTATTAATGCTATAGCTGCATTCCAGAGAGCTATGGATATAGCTTTCTCCGGTTTGATTGGCCGTAGTGTTGTGGTTTATCTAAATGATGTTACAATATTTTCAAAAAAGAGAGAAGAGCATGCATTTCATTTGAAACAGATTTTAGAGCGTTGCTGAAAATATGGCATTTCATTAAATCCTAAGAAATGTGTGTTTGCAGTCACAGAAGGAAATCTACTAGGTCATTTCATTTCTAAAAAAGGGATCTCCATAGACCCTGAGAGGATTAGATCCATAGAGAAGATCCCTTTACCCCATAATAAAAAGGGTATGCAATCTTTTATGGGGACAACCAACTTTGTGCGAAGGCTTGTACCAGATTTTGCCCAAATCGGCAAACCTTTGCAGGAAATGGTTAAGCAAAGTGTGCAGTTCAAATGGTCTAATTTGGAGAAGAATGCATTTAGCAAGATAAAAACATCTATTGCTCATGCACCATCACTCAAAAGTCCAAATTTTGAAAAGGATTTTATTCTGTACACTTTTGCTTCTAATGATTCATTGGCAGCTGTGCTTACATAGAAAGAAGATGGGGGAGATGAGTACCCCATATCATTTATGAGCATTGGTCTGCAAGGGGCCGAATTGAATTATCCAGCAGTTGATAAACAAGCTTATGCAGTTTTTAAGGCGGTAAAACAATTCAGGGCATACATACTTGAGAATCACACCAAAGTAATAGTCCCACACCCAGTAGTACGATCCCTTTTTGTGCAGAAATAATTGGGAGAGAGAAGAGGTAACTAGGTGACTGCTTTGCAAGAATATGATCTTGAATTCAAACCAGCAACCATAGTTAAGGGACAAGGGATTTTCAAACTAATGACTGAAGGTCAAAATAACGAAGATAGCAGCTGGGATAATGAAGCTGAACTACACATGGTGGTATCAATTTGTCACAGTGGTCTAGGAACTGAAAACACAGTCTCACAGAGAATTCAGACAAATATGCATAAAATTGGCAAAATGGTGCTGCAATGAAAGCAGCAGCTCTGTAAAATCAAATGGAAGAATGATGATACAATACAATGATCATGCCAGATGCATGAATTCCAAGACAATTCGAATTCCCAAGGAGGTCATTCGAATTGAATGAATGAGTCTAGCTTAACTGAATGTAAGCCACAGTGAACACTCAAGTTAACCACTGATCAAAACCCTAATTGATTCAACTAAGTCCTAACTGAAGTCGGAGTGCAATAAATGACTGAGTCTAATTGAAAGTAGCTCAGACACATGTCACTGCAAGCCAACCAACAAGTGGTAGTGCATCAATAACTCCAATGAACTCCGATGAGGTTAACTAAAGTCTAACTGACCATCAGAAGTGGTTGGAGGTGCCCCTGTTGACTCCAGTTCATTAAATATTAATTAAATAATCAATTTAATGAAAGGAGGCACCTTCACTGCTCTGTTTAACTGATTGTAACCATTAGTTATCAATTAAGTGCATTTATAACACTTAGCTCACCCCTGAAGTGCTCCAGTTAGCCTCCCCGAATGAAGGAGAAGGATTATTTGGCCTCCTTGACTGAAGGTAGGCATGGGTGTGCTCATGTTGATGTCATATAGTGCTCCTCTGATGTCAATTAAGTCAATAAAACTTAGGATAGTGGTTTAACTAGGCCAAATTGACCAAAATGAGTGTGTATGGTGGTAAATGTCTCCAACCCCCCCCCTTAAGCTATACTCAGGAGAAGTAGAAAACATAAAGTGCATAAGAATGCTAGGGCCCCGACAACAAAGGCCATAGGTCACCCTCTACAATATTGAAACTCAAACAATGCTCAAAACAAACTAAGTGAGGAAAAGAGGGAAAACCTAGTTGGAAAACCCCCCCTCAAGCTGAACACTAAAAGTAGTTGGATCACCTTGATGAACTCACCCCTAATAGTGAACGGAGGTAAGTGAACTTCTTTTCTGAAAAGCTCTTGATGAAGATGTCTACAATTTGCTTATCAGTCGAGCAGTAGTGCAGAATGATGGTCTTGTCATGCACTCGCTCCCTGATATAGTGCATGTGTATCTCTACATGCTTGGTCCTCTGCTTGGTAACTGGATATGTTGATATCTTAATAGCACTTTGACTGTCACAAAATAGGACAGTGGACAAAGTACTACCAAGATCAAACTCTGAAAGAATGCCTTGCAACCAAACAGATTGGATGCAAGCATTCACCACTCCTCGATACTCGGCCTCTGCTGAAGACAATGCTATGGCGGCCTGCTTTTTGTTAGACCAAAAAATGGGGCCACCACCAAACATGAATACATATCCAAAAGTAGACTTTCGATCAATAGAATCACCCGCCCAATCTGAATTTGTGTATCCAACTAGCTCTAGCTCAGAGTCTGCAACATAGTGAATGTCGTAGGTCCTGGTTCCCTGAATGTAATGGAGGATCCTCTTGGCTGCCTTCCAATGAATATCATGGGGCTGCTGCATGTATCTTGATACATCATTCATAACATAAAAAATATCAAGCTGAGAATGAGTCAAGTACAACAAGCTACCAATCAGTTGTCGATAAATAGTGCAGTCCATGGGAGGTGTGCTTTTTCCTTCTTCAAGGCTGATCCTTGAAAGGAAAGGAAATGGAGTAGCTCTACATTCAACCATTTTAAACTTGACTAATAGGTTTGATATGTATTTGGACTGAATGACCATTATCCCATCAGAATTTTGCTCAATTTCGAGCCCCAAATCGCTCATTTCAAATGCATTGTGGAGAGCAGTTTTGATGACTGAGACATAAGCAACTATGCTACCTGTGATCAGTAAGTCATCAAAATATAAAAAAATAATAATAAAATGACCATCAAACTGCTCTATATACACATTTGGATTTTATTTACACCTTTGGAAGTTTTGCGAGGGAAGGAAGGCATCCATCTTGGAATACCACTCTCTTGGGGCCTATTTTAACCCGTATAGTGACTTCTTTAGCTTGAAAACCAAATATGGATCAGAAATGTAGCCCTCAGGCTGATTCATGTATATCTCCTCATGAAGATCTCCATGCATAAAGGTTGACTTAACATCCATATGATGCACTTCCCAGTGCTTAGATGCTGAAATTGCCAAAACTAGGCGGATGGAGTCCATTTTTGCAACCGGTGCAAAAGTCTCATGGTAGTCCACACCTTGGACCTGGGAGAAACCTTTTTCCACCAGAATTTCCTTATATTTGTAGGTGCTTCCATCTGCAGCAACCTTATTCTGAAACACCCACTTGCATTGAACCAATTTCCTTCCCAGAGAAAGAGAAACTGGCTCCCAAGTAGTGTTTTTCTCAAGAGAATTCATCTCTTCATCCATGGAAACTTGCCATCTCAGATCCTTCCGAGCATGGTAGTAGGACTTAGGGTATAAAATTATCATCAAATAACAAGATTCAGACAGCAAATAATTAGAACAAGAGAGCACAATACCTGCTCTTTGGAAATCAGACCGTGTTCTCCTTGGATCATCCGAATTTCCAATGTTATCTCCTGCGGAGGAGAGTGTCTATCGGGCCCATGTTGGGAGATGATTTTGTAATTCAGGTTCTGATTCAGCATATGATGTTTTCTGTACAATGATATCATAAATCAGAGGATCCAAATTAGGGTCATCACCCCCAATTTCATCATCCAAATATTTAGTAGAATAGGAAGGAAATTCAGCAGTTTTCTCCTTCACTAGTTCCACCTCCTGAAGAGGCTCATCGAACTTGACACTCCTTTCGATGATGATATATTTTTTTTGATATCCAATAGCTTGAAACATTTTGATTCATTAGGAGACCCAATAAATAGACATTCTATGCTTTGCGGTTGCAAAGCGCTCATTTCATCAAGTGGAATTCGAGCCCATGCAATGGACCCAAACACTCGCAGATTCGACACATCCGGCTTATGTCCGAAGTATGTTTTGAAAGGGGTATTCCCTTTCATGAATGAGTGTGGCACTCTATTCTAAATATATGCTGTAGCGTGCATGGGACTCATCCCACAAATTTGCAGCCAACTTCTTTGATTCCAACATGCAGGTGGTTATCTCCTTGAGAGATCAATTCTTCCTCTATACTGCACCGTTCTGCTGGGGAGTGTAGGGAACTACATGTTGGACCTGAATACCACTTTGGGAAAATATATGTAGTAACTCATTACTGACATACTCCTCACCATTATCAGATCTCAAGATCTTGATCGTTTGGCCAGCTGCATTCTCAATCAAGGCCTTTAATTCAGTGAATTTTTCACAGACTTCAAACTTCTTTTTGATAAAGAAGACCCATGTGTACCTGGAAAAATCATCAATGAAAGTTAGAACATACCTTGATCGATTCATGGATGTGATAGGCATGGGACTGCTGATATCAGAATGTATCAGTCCCAAGGTGCATGATGCTTGGCTTGCCTTCCCCCGATTGAGCTTATGCTCAAGGTGCTTTCCAACAACACAACCCTTGCAAATTCCAGTGGTAGCTTTGATGACCTGGAGGCATTCAACCATAGAATTATTCTGTAATTGCTACAAGTATTTGAAGTTTAGATGGCCGAACCTCTCATGCCACAGTCTACTAACTTCATTTCCATGAGTCAACAATGTGGTGGGCTTTGCATCCGCCATAAAATGGGAGAACCGTTAGGCTTTTGCATGATGGTTTGCAAGGCCTTTTGCAACAAGATTCCCAGATGCAAGTTCTGTGATCTCTACATCATCTGGGATAAAGGAGAATCTCTTGGGAACTCCCATATGTGTCATTTGATAAACACTAAGGAGGTTTGAAGCCAGAGATGGTACGTACAGAACATTTGAAAAATAGCCATGCTCAAGATCAAAAGTACCTTGTCCTTCGGATATGATGGTGAAGTCATCTCCCATGTGAATGGGAATAAATTTTCCGGTTTCCAAAGATGAGAAGGAGTCTCTTTCAGCCATCATGTGATTCAAAGCTCCAGAATCTATCAAGAGTTCTTTGGACTTCGAAGTGCATGCCATGAGGGCATGACCTCTTTCATGCTGTGGTTCCCGATCTTGCTGATCTCTCCTTCGAAAGATTTCTGGAAGATTGATGTGATTTCTCTCAAGGAGAGAGGTATCTTCATCAAGTTTCTTTTTCATGCAGGCATGTTCAGGGTGGAATCCCTTCCCACAGTATGAACACTTGACTTTTTCCTTTCCATGATGCCCTTTTCCTTTGTTCTTCTTTGAGCCAGAAGACTCTTCATGCTGCTAGTTTTCAACTTTAGGTTTAGGAGCTTCGAATTTGGTTTTTGGGTTCTTCTCCTGCTTTCCTTTACCCTTCAGATATTTGGGCCCCAAGAAATGGAGGGCTTGATCATGGGAGGATCTGATGATCCCCATCTGGACAAGCTTCTCATGTTCACTTGTTAGGGACTCAATGAAGGCATTGAGTGAAGGCATCTTCCATCCAAGGGTTGTGAGCTTCCCCACACAAAATGTAGAGACAAAAACTGAATAATCAGCTCCAAGTTTGGAGAGTATGGCAAGGATGAGCTTATCATCCTCCTTCTCCACCTTACATTGCTTCAACAGTAAGACAGTGTGCTTGAAATTTGTGAAAAAATCATTTAAGGTCTCGAAATTGGAAGGATGGAGAGACATCAACTCATTTTCAAGCTAGTATACTCTCAAATCATCCTGCTTTCCATACAGGGTTTCCAATTTGTCCCATATTTCCTTTGGAGTGTTCAATCCCAAGAGATGGAAAAGAAGATCCTCGGAAACAAAGAGGCACAAGAATCCGAATGCTTCATCTTTCTTGTTAAAGAATCTAGCTATGTTTGACACAGAAGCAGGCTCTTCTTTAGTGTCCATAGTGACCCTATAGAGTCCTCTGGCACATAGCTAGATTTTCATGTCTCCTTTCCATGAGTGGAAATGGAATGGAGTCAAGAGTTCTACGGAAGAAGCCATCTGAAACTGCTAGAGCGAATGCCTTCACCTGTTAAAAACCTACAACTCACAACAAAAGGGGCACTATAAGGTCAGACAGCTTGCACATTTTAGGCTTTCATCACACCCAACATAGTTGATCAAGCAATCTTGACCAACAATTTCCTTACTTGGGGTATTAAGTGGTAAGCCTTGGCTTCTGGTGCAGTGCTGGAATTTTTGAGCTTTGCTCAATTTTTCATGCAAGATCTATCAAAAACCTTGTTTTTGAGAGATCTGAGCTTCATCCCACCATGAGATCTAATACCATATTAATTTGTCACTGTGGTCTAGGAACTGAAAACACAATCTCACAAAGAATTCAGACAAATATGCATAAAATTGGAAAAATGGTGTTGCAATGAAAGTAGCAGTTCT
Source organism: Pseudotsuga menziesii (assembly GCA_001517045.1). Lineage (NCBI taxonomy): Eukaryota > Viridiplantae > Streptophyta > Pinopsida > Pinales > Pinaceae > Pseudotsuga > Pseudotsuga menziesii. Next base: position 40,916 of record LPNX010381766.1, read on the forward strand.
GTATAATCAAATGAAAGAATGATGATACAATACAATGATCATGCTAGATGCATGAATGCCAAGACAATTTGAATTCCCAAGGAGGTCATTTGAATTGAATGAGTGAGTATAGCTTAACTGAATGTAAGCCACAGTGAACACTCAAGTTAACCACTGATCAAAACCCTAATTGACTCAACTGAGTCCTAACTGAAGTCGGAGTCCAATAAATCACTGAGTCTAATTGAAAGTAGCTCAGACACATGTCACTCCAAGCCAACCAACAAGTGGTAGTGTATCAACAACTCCAATGAACCCTGATGAGGTTAACTGAAGTTTAATTGACCATCAGAAGTGGTTGGAGGCGCCCCTATTGACTCCAGTTCATTAAATATTAATTAAATAATCAATTTAATGAAAGGAGGGGCCTTCACTGCTCTATTTAACTGATTATAACCATCAATTATCAATTAAGTGCATTTATGACACTCAAATCACCCCCTAAGTGCTTCAGTTAGCCTCCCTGAATGAAGGGGAAGGCTTAGTTGGCATCCTTGACCGAAGGTAGGCGTGGGTGTGCTCATGCTGATGTCATACAGTGCTCCTCTAATTAAATAGGCCAAATTGACCAAAGTGAGTGTGTATGGTGGTAAATGTCTCCAACAGGTGGATATATGTCCTCTGTTTACAGCTCCACACTCTTGGTATCGGGATCTAGTCCATTATCTCCAAGAAGGGTATTTGCCAGAGCATTGAAGTCCCAAGCAAAGAAGAGCATTACATCTAAAATCAGTTTTATATCATATCATTGATGGAGTACTTTTCAGAAAAAAGTACGATGGAGTGTTTCTCAGATGCTTGGAATAAGAAGATGCAAAGAAGGTTGTAGTAGGATTACATGATGGACCTATTGGAGGTCACTTTTCTGGAGACACAACAAAACATAATATTCTTAGAGCTAGATATTATTGGCCAACATTGTTTAGAGATGCTCATGCCTATGTTAGAAAGTGTGATACGTGCCAAAGAAGCAGTGGGAGACAAGCTAAAGCAGCGGGACCATTGAAACCAGTGATTATCTCAGAACCATTTGAACAATGGGGAATCGACATTATTGGAGAAAAAAACCCAAATTCCTCATTGCAGCACAAGTATATTCTGACAGCAACTGATTATTTCACCAGATGGGTAGAGGCCATACCGCTATGGAAAGTAAATGAAGATGCAGTTATGGATTTCTTACAGAACCATATTATGACCAGGTTTGGGATTCCAATTTCCCTGGTTTTTCACAATGCTTCTTATATTTCTTCTATTAGATTAACTGCATTTGCTAATGAAAGAGGAATTAAGTTGCATTATTCTGCAAATTATTACCCACAAGGAAATGGTTTGGCAGAATCCACAAACAAAAATTTGATTAGAATATTAAAGAAAACACTGATAGAAAATCAAAGGAGATGGCATTTAGTTTTACCTAATTCTCTCTGGGCTGATAGAGTCACACCCAAGAATTCCTTAGGTGTGTCACCATACACTCTCGTTTATGGAAAAGAAGCTGTCCTCCCTCCTAATATTCTATTGCCATCTTCCATAATAGCCCAAGTGTCTAGGGGTACTGATAATGAAATTCTACAAATCCGAATCTATAATCTGTTGAAGTCAGAAGAGTCTAGGTCCAGAGCCTGGGAAAGGTTTAAGCATCAACAAGAAGTGGCGAAGCGTTGGTTTGAAAAACACAAAGTTGGGAAAAAAGAGTTCGAAGTAGGAGATCTGGTTCTTAAGTGGGATCACCCACATGATGAGAAGGGAAAGCCCACTAATTAGTTTCAGTAGTTATGGGCAGGCCCTTTTCAAATTGCTGCAAATCTAGGCCCCTTGACTTACAAGTTGCAGAACTTACAGGGGTGGGAGGAGAACTTACTAGTAAATGGTTTAGTTCTCAAGCCTTATTTTTCTTGAACATTTTGATTTTATTTTCTTGTACATAAATACACATTTGGTTTGTTGCTTACTTTAGATTAGTTTTAGTTGCTTGCTTTTATTTGCTTAGAGTTTGATTGATTGTAAAGTTTTGTTTTGCTTATGTTTCAATAAAATAGCACGACTTTTGGTTGTATGGAGTTCATCAGAATTCTGGATTAACTGAAATATTTGATCACAAGACTACCTACTATTGACTCATATAATGTTTAAAAAAAATTCTTCAAGATTAGCAGATTTTCTAAATGGTTATGAACACATTGAATTCCTGCTTAATCCTTATGAAATAACTAAGGATAGAAAAGTCCAGAGTACTATTTTGAGGCTCCATTCATCTCACATCAAAACTGCCCTAGGGGGTAACAACAAAAGGCCCATGGAAAGGAAGCAAGGTAAACAGTGCATTATATTTAAATGATCCCATGCCATAAATTGAAAGCCAAAAGGCTAATGAGAGTCAAAATCTCTTAAAAAGTATATGTATCAAAACACATACTAAACCACATCAGTATAAATGAGATTTCCAAAGTTCTTCTCTGTTCGTGAGTTAAAATTAAAATGTCTCTCACACAAAAGGACACTATGGATAGAGGAGCCTGAATTAAAATTCAGAAAGAAAACAATCAGGAGGACTCAAAAGGACTAAAGTTCAAAAGCATAAAAGGTGCAAATTTGCATGGGAATGATGAACAAACGGATATATCTATTTACCATATGTTACGATCTTGTGGTGTCTAAGTTGGCATCCATCCAAAGGCAGAGGTAAAATAAAATTCATATTCCCAGCCTCAGAAGAGTTATCCAAACTTTGAAATCTTGGTTCCCCTTCTTAAACTTGGACTATTATCAATGGTTAAAGTGTATAAATCTTGCATTTAGGAATCTAGACATCTTGAAGATATCTAGTAAAATGGCACCATCAAAAGTCTATTTTATCAAAGAATAAGTTGTTCAAAGATCTATGTCCACCAAGTAGTCGCCATTTGTTGCAGCTACAACTATTCCCCTATAAAATTTTATTTTTAGGGTCCCCCCTTTGTTTGTTTGAGTTTCAAACTGGCATAGGAATGTTTTATTTTTGCCAAGATTTGATTTGGGCTCAGATTTTTCCTGAAAAAACTTAGTCTTTTTTCATGTCTGTATCAGATGATCAGTCCACTAGCCTTCTAATATCGGATGCTTAGTTGAATAGTTTTCCGACGTTGCGGCAGTACATTCAACTAGCTTTCCGATTGGTTTATCAGAAGCCTTCCGAGTTTTTCGTCGCTACATCGGAGTAAGTTTTCTTTTTCCTCTTAGATTTGGTTTGTTGAGGCTCCGGCTTCTTAGTGTCATGCATATCCGATGAACTGGATGGGCCTTTGTCTATACTTTTTCGAGAACCGATATTGTGAGCAATCTCGCTATCGGGTTTGTTTGTTGGAACGAACTAGAGATTTTAGCTTGTTTCCCACCGACGTTGTAGAGGATTAGTTTTGAGCTGATCCGAAAGCTCACGTTTCTTGAGCCGATTCTGAAGAGTTTAGTCCTGCCGGGGTCCGATGTTATTTTCCTATATGATTCCTAGGTTGGTAGAGCAGTCTGTTGCTGACAGTGCGGAAGACTAATAGCGAGTTGATCTGAAGCTTAGATTTTAGTGCCTTCGATGTCCGATTTTTCTTTCCCAAGCAACCATCGGGGGGATAGAGTGATCGATAGTCAACGTTGTGTTTTTCTTTCGGAGTTGGCCTCCCGATGATGTTAAAATATTTTCCCGCCGATGATTCTTCGCCCGGTCAAGTCCTTATAACACCATTTGGGTTATTACTTGTCATATTTTCACCGTTGAAGCGGTCTATCCTCTTGTGTGCGCACAGCTGTCAAGATTTGATTCATCCTACTCTGTACCCGTGGAAGGTTTTTTCTCGTCCGGGTTGCTCGCATCGCCATTGCCAGGTAGGTTTTATCCATAACTTTGTTTCTTTGGGTTTATTTTTGTTAATTTTAACCGCCAGGTGGATGGGGTGAAGTTCATGGTAGGGTTAGGTTTTCTCATAAATAGAACTATTTTCTTGCAGTGATTTTATCTATTATTAAGGGCTCAACCTATTTGCTATGAGCATTTTGTCTGGTCGATGGTTTTTAGGCTGTCCACCATGAGTGCACCTGTGAAAATTGCGCGAAGATTTAGGGCATGGTGCAGACAGGAATTTATTCATCTGCACCATGCTATTCTTGGTTTTTTTGTGTTCAACCTGAGGTTAGAAAGTCGTGTCCCCTACAGCACTAGTTTCCCATGGGATTCAGGAGGGTCACGCAACTTACTAGGGTTTTTGGAGATGAGTTTTCACGTTAGTTTAGGAAGTTAGATGAAACTGATAGGGGTTTTGGGGATTCTTGTATATGCTTTCCATGGGATGAGTTTTCTTCAAATCAAAGTGTTTGTATAAGCTAAAGAAAAATTTCCAGATTAGGGTTTTGAGATAGTTAAAGTTTTGAGCAGATTTAGAGGGAAAAAATTTTGCAGGGTTTCCTTTGTTAAAATATCTTATTCTGAGGACTGTGTATTAACATAAATTTCCAACATGCATATCGAAGAAGGGGTAATGATTATATGTTTTTTTTGTCTATTATTATACCAGTTGCTAGAGATAGTTAGACTGAAACCATGTTGCATGATTGTTACAGGTTGATTTCCAGTACAGCAATATGCCAAGGAAATAGAAGAAGAAATCCCAAGTGACGCTTGAAGTAGAAATGATAACCAAGTTAGAATTCATTTATGAAGACACTAAAGCTACTACTGGGGTTGAACCAGAATACAAGTGGGGAGAATTGTATAGAATGATTTCAAGCCAAAGTGTCCCTGATGCTAGTTTTGAAGACATGTACATATATACGAATATTGAGAGATCATCCCTGATGAAAGTGGCTACCAGGCCTGAGCTTTTTCCATGCTCGGAAGTGATAGGTTGGATTCTGCCCAGGGCAGATGTGAAAAGGATGATCCTAGCGAATATCAAGAAACAAGGCTATGTTGCATACAAACCTACTTATGTGTCCATGGCATATCATCTACCATCACCATAGACTTATCTAATAGAAGGCTGGCTAAAGGAGTTAGGTCTAGACCTGGTAGAGACGGAGAAGAAAATGATGATCATGGGGAAAAACTTCAGGACCAGACCTTCCAGGTAATATGAGACATCAATTCTTCCTGCCCCATGTAGATTCATCATTTTAATGCTGAAAAAAATATTTGGGAGAGCTAATGGGAAATGTTTTAAGTTTGCTTGGATACCTGTTATTTATTATGTTTCTACACATGGGACTATTTTTAACTAGGAAAGCATAGTGTCAAATAGCCTGTTAGCCTACATCAGCGCAGCATTGGGAGGAGTATCCCAAATGAAGTTTGAATTCTACATGAGCTCTATTTTGATAGACGACATTCTATGCACTCAGTCTTTCCCTACACTAAAATGCCATTGGGATAAGGATCAAGCTCCTGTATATGCTGCTTATAAGTTATTTTGGGCTTACAAATACTACACCTATTATAAGGAGATATGTGAGCATTTCATCATGCCTTTATACACTTTGATTTTCTTGTAAGAATGCAATTGCATGTCAGCAAAAGCTTTCAAGGTCATGCAAGAATATGGAAGTTATTATCTAACAGAGGATGGTTTATATGTAAGAATGTATGGCAGTTCAAGGGATCCTTCTTTGCTCCTAACATATGCTACTCATTATGTACTCCATAAAGAAGCTGTTAGACAGTTATATAGTGATGGAGTAGGGAATTTCCTTTTTGAATAGAAAAAGGAAGTATATCTTGCAATGCCTTTTTCGTTGGGAGTTACAAATTTTCAAGGGTGAATACAGCGGTAGAATTTGTCCATGAATTGGAATATTTTCACTTCGAGGAAATGAACTTCCATAGAAATGATTCCGAGGACAAAGTAGCTAATTACTGCAAGGAGGCTGAAGTTCATGTTGAATACACAGATTTTTGGGACAAAGATGAGGAGACGTTCCACAATGCTAAGAACATGATAGCCCTTAGGAAAAGATTCGAGTAAAAAATAACAACTTGGGTGGTAAAGGAACGCTTGTTGAGAAATAGAAAAGGCAAGAAGAAGAAGAAGCAAAGAAGAGAGAGGAGGAGGCTAACAGACTTGTACAGGAAGCAGAGAACTAGATGAGGACAGAAGAGGAAGAAAAGAAGCGAGCAACTGAGGAAGCAGCCAAGAAGGATGAAGAAGAAAGGAAAAAACAAGAAGAAGATGAAATCTGGAAAAGGCAGGCAGACAGTGAAGGGTTCAAATTAGAAGGTGTCCAAAATGAGAAATAACAAACATAAAAGGCACCTAAAAGCTCAAGAATAGAGATACTAGGAGGACAAGACCCTATAGACCAAGAACAAGATTAGACTGATAGCAACCCATTAGAGCCTGTTGTTCCTTGTAGTGGTACAGTAGCATAAGGTTCAAGGTCATTTTTTGGACTGGATTTAATTCCTTTCATGCCTACGGAAGGGGAGGAGGTACCAGATTTCAATACTATATTTTGCGATAAAGAGAAAAAGAGAATTGTGAAGAGAACTGAAAAGAAGGTGGACACTGGGGGTAAACCGGGAATGATGGTAACTAAAAAAACAGTAGTTCCATGGTACACATAAGGATCCACAATTGCTAGCGAGGGCTGGGGTAGCTCTAATCCTAGCCACTAAAGACAATGTGGATAGGATCATGACTCACCTTGAGCAGTCTCAGAAAAGGGTGGCCCAACTGAAAGAAACTTTGAAGAAGGAAAGGGGTGAAAGACAAAATCTGAAGAGAAAGTATGATGACATGATCGGTGAGGTCAAAGTTTCAAAGGCAGAATGTCAAACCTTGCAGGAAGATAAAGATGCTCTAGTAGTATCTGCATAAAATATGAAGAGGAATTCTCAGGCTATCTCAGCAGAGTTGGGAAAAATACAGCTGAAATATCATAATTTGGAGGCTGAGAAAAATCATCTTCAGTTATCAGTTGAAGAACTAAACAAAGAAAAGAGCAGATTAGAAAGTAAATTAACAGAGCTAGAAGAGCAGAAGATCATCGCAGAAGGGAAGGCTGAGCTATATGAGACTCAAATAGCAGCCTTGGAGGAAGAAAAGAGTTCACTTGCAGCTTCATTGAAATCAGCTATGGAGAAGAAGGTTGATATTCAACCTTTAAAGAAGCATGCTCTTATGCTTAGAAGGAAGATTCATCAAATATAGCTGTAGATAGCGGAAGAAAGACTTAAATTCCAGCAAATAGACATCAGATTAGAAGAGATTGTAAGTACAACCTCATATTTTTTGGATAGAACCCAGGATATTTTGGAGACTCTGCGGGGAAGGATGGCTTGGGTAGAAGCAAACAAAGGACATCCCACAGATATACTTTTCAAAGATCAGGAGACAATAAAGCAACAGTACGAGCTGACTGAGTTTTCTAGTAACGCAGCATAAGAATTAAAGAAGGCAGTGAAGAGAACACAGGGTGCCTGTGCTGAATTTTGTAGGAGAGTGCTCTTGACATATAATCGATGTCATACCTCCGCTGTGAAGAGATTGGAAGCGCTACCAGAACATGAAATGTTTTAAAAAAATTTACTAGACAAATGCAGCGAAGATGAACAAGCCATCCAGCGAGTCAAGGAGTTGGATGAAAATATACTAAAGACTAAAGTAGCACATGCAGCTGTGAGCATTCACTCGCTAGAAGAGAAACTGCGCTTGATTCCTACCAGGATAGCGGGTATAAAAACCCTGGCTGCTCAACATGAAATCACTATCAGATTTCTCGAACCTTCTGGTTTTGAGAATATAGTAGCAGAGGCAAATATATGGAGAAATTTCATGAAGGAACAAGCTGGGCCCTTCTAGTAGGATATTTTGAAATATTGATAAATAAAGTAATATATTATATTTATTTTTGTGCACAAGCTACAAGACAATTTTTTGTAAAGGAAAGGTTGGAAGCCCAAAAGGCAGCAAGGGGCATCCCAAGAGTTTTTTCTTTTTGTATAAATATAGGCAAGTTTTAGGTAGTACAGGGCCTTTTTTCAGACCATCTTTGGGCAAGATTATTGTAAGGAGAACAAATTCATCTTAAAATAAAGAGCTATACTTTTTGGCTAGAGAAAGCGCTATGGAGTTTCAAATGTTTGCCATGGGCTGGTTGGATGTGAACTATTTATGCTTCAGCTTGTTTCCATGAACTGTGAGGCCGTTCTAACTTATGAATTATTTCAGTTGTGATTGTGCTCTGGTTTATTTCTGTGAAATTTCCACAATCATAGTTGAGTAATGAATGTTTTAATTAACAATGAGCTATCTCTTTGTTCACCTGTCTATTGGTATTCATGTGTTCTGAAATGTTAACAGCTATCTGTAATTTTCTTAATACATGTTATACAATATATTACTGACCATTAACTACAGTATTGCTCCCTAGGGATAGATTAATTAGTCTTAGTTAGTTTTTCTTTATTTGTGATTTAGAAGCGAGAGAGGTAAGATGAGAGGTAAGAACCAGCACATCACGTTGTGACCCTCATTATCTCTATCGCCTACATTTAGTTAGGCACCTGCACATCATATATAAAGATAAAAAACTAAAAATACACCTAAACGGTGGACCGGGCCGTAACCAGTAAAACATTTTAATCGTTACTTGATCTATGGTAGCCTGACCGTAAACTGGACGGATTCCCCATACCAAACAATAACGAGCTAGTTGGGAATGTTTATTGGGGAGAATTCTTATTGTTGTTACATGCGATTTTCCAGGCCTCAACAGGACTATATTATTTTGGACTTGGGATATGATGTTAACAATCTTACTAGACAAACATGGGAGAGTATGGGAAATCCAAGACTAGTATGGTCTCTTGTCCATCTCATATTAGAGAATCAGTTAAAGGTTCTACCTATTGGTCGACTAACACAAGTTCATGTCAAGATAGAAGGACTTAGGACGTATGCATACTTTGAGGTGATTGACATTCTTGATGATACAAATCCACATCCCACACTTCTGGGAATCAACTGGGCCATTGATAATCAAACTATTATCAACTTTAATAAGAGGATTTTAACATTTGAGGGCTCATAGCTAAGTGTGGTTGAACCAATCAATCCTCTGGAAGGCCAATGATATGTTGAGCAGGATAATAGTGAAGGAAAAGGTGGATATTTGTACCATATCTATAATATTAATTCTACAATGGTCGATTATGTCAATCCAATGACCAATAGAAAGCTCATTCAGTGAAGTGCTAGTTCCCACACGTTGGATTCTGGAGAATCTATGGAACTTGTCAAAATCGATTGCAAGAAGTGCCCATGAGAAGATGCATAAGAATCGTTGGGTAGGTATTGAGGTAAGTGATCTACCAACATATGAAGGTTTTCCTAACCTGGATTCTTTTCTTACAAAGTTTGAAGAGAAATTTATAGAACCTCAACGCTTGCAACTCTGTATTTTGCACTGAAGGCTACAACCGTAAGAGGGTGGGTCACACATAAACAATCTATCTCAGAATAGCCTCAACGCTGGAGATGGATGGATATCCAATTTGGAGAGAAGGTGAACTATACTGGTCATAAGTACTTAGGATTGACTAATAATTTGAAGCACATTGAGTATAGTCGTGCGACATGGAAGGCATGTCCACGACAGGAATGGGTCCACCAGTTTATACACGCATTGGACATGATACTAAGGAATTGGTATACATTGGTTGAGCTGTGACGAAGAACAATTAAATGGGAAGAACTAGTTTCCAGCTTTATACACATGTTTGAGTTTGCTGATGACCATCCATCGATTGATGTTGCTCTGCAAGTGATCAATACGAAGATCTTTCCAGATATTCCTATGTCGATGACCAATTTTAATCATAACAGTGCGAAATTCCAGCACTGAATGTAGGAATGCTATAATGTGATGGGAGAACCCGATGATGATGACCCACGATACATAAATATTCTAGAGTCTGAAGGTAATCACGTGGTTGAAGTATTTGGTATTTCAAGCAACCAATTTTTGAATCCATTGAAAATCAAGAAAGTAAATATTGGGTCTCCAGAAAATCCAAAGTTTTCCAATATTGGAGATTACTAGGATGACGAGACTGTCGGGAAGATCATAGACTTACTGCATGAATTTCAGGATCTGTTTCCCATGAAATTTTCAGAGATGAAAGGAATTGTCGGAGACCTTGGATAAATGAAGATATCATTGAAGCTCGACACAAATCCTGTTAAGCAGTGACCATACCGACTCAATCCTAGCTACAAAGAAAAGTTAATACAGGGTCAGGCATAATGTTGGATGTGGGCATCATAGAACCCGTTGAAGAATCTGAGTGGATTATCCCCATGATAGTACAAGATAAGAAGACTACTTGTAAGGTGTGTATTTGCGTCAACCTAAGGAAATTGAATGATGCCTTCCTGCACAACCCATTTCTAACTTCATTTACAGATGAAGTATTGGAGAGTGTTGGGGGTCAAGAAGTCTATTCATTTACTGATGGGTTCTCTGGATACCATCAGATCAAAATTGCGAAGTAAGATCGACACAAGACCACATTTGCGATGGAGTGGGAATGCTTCCAGTATATGGTAATTCCCTTTGGACTCAAGAATGCTCCTGCTATCTTTTCTGGGGTAGTTGTGGCTGCTTTCAAATATTTTATTCAAGTTTCTTGAATTTTACTTCAATGATTGGATGGTATTTGGGCTAATTAAAGATAATATTAAGAGCCTTAGAATGATGCTGGAATGATGTCAACAATATCAAATTTCTATGAACCTAAAGAAATTTATGTTTTGTGCCCCATTTGGAATTATGTTGGGTCATGTGGTTTTTCACGATGGAATCTTGGTAGATCTTGCTAAAATTGTGATAATTGTCAACCTACCACCCCCCTCGACAGTAAAACAGTTGAGAACGACATTGGGACATACAAGCTACTATCATAAATTTATTAGAGGATATGTAGAGGTGACTTCCCCTATATAGAAGCTATTGAAGAAGGATGTTAAGTTTCAATAGAGTGAACAATTCCAAGAGAGTCTAGACACGGTAACGAATAATATGGTTAAAACATCCATACTAGTTTTTCCATACTGGAAGAAAGAGTTTCATGTACATGTTGATGCATCGTTTGTCGTGCTCGGAGTTGTACTAGCAAAAACATGAGAAGGTTCTATTGATCATTCTATTTCCTTCGGTAGTAGAAAATTTTCAATTATAGAGAAGAACTATACCACAATGAAAATATAAGGACTAGATATGGTATACACTCTTCATAAATTTTGACACTATTTACTGGGTGGACATTTCAAAATGTACACAGATCATTCTGTGTTGAAATACCTGGTAAATAAGCCAATGTTAGGGGGACGATTTGTCAATGGCTTCTTTTCTTCCAATAATTTGACTTCAAAATCATTGTTAAGATGGATCGACTAAATTCAAGACCAGACCATCTGTCGAGGCTAGAAAGTGGAGAAGAACCTGGTAATCTCGACGATATTCTTCCTGACACACAATTATTTGCAGCAAATATATTTGATTATTATTACATTGATATTATACATTTCTTGACTAACAGACATGCACCAGAAGGATTCAGTACTACGCAAGAGAAACAATTAGTAGTAAGAGTTGTAAATTTCCAATCGATCGCTGGACAACTGTATAAAATGGGACCAGATGAAATTATTCGTTCTTGTGTTTTGGAACATGAGAGATTGATGATTTTGAATGAGGCACATGCTAGTGTCACAGTAGTGGGCCATTATGCAGGAAAATATACAATACGAAATATATTACAAGCAGGACTATGATGGCCTACTCTGCATGTAGATGCTAGAGAAAATTGTCGTAGATGTGATATCTGCCAAAGAATGGAAGGCCAGGAGACAAGTGAGTCGGATCCATGTCAAGGAAAACTCCAAAAGGATTTGGATTTTTGTACACATCCTGATGTACACGGTTTCAGAGGTCAAACCTGCGTATATATGCGATAAGGGGTTTAAAATTCACGTATAGAAATTTTCACATGTTTTTAGGGATGGTCTAGGAAACACCAAAGGACAAAAAATGGTCCAAGGGGTCTAAGGAGTCTACAGAGGGACAGGGCAAGGCTATACAAGTGTGATTCACTTGGTGTGGTAAAATCAGCTATAACACCCACCGCGTGCTTAGGCGTGGGAGAAAAATATATAGCATGAGACAGAGTATTTAATGCTATCGCAACAACTTTATGGGCCATTGGATCTCAAACGGGGCTAGGATCCTCATATGCAACCGTACTTCCCAACATGTGCTCACACATGGTGCAAAGATTACACAAATATTAGACAAAGCTTACCATCGATGAACTAGATTACACAGTGATTTTGCGCCCAACTTTTGCAATTATCCCGCTGGCTAGATCATCAGCTAAATGGTCTAACAATCGTTAGATCTAGATGGACTAACATGTATAACTTATATTACTTTGATAATTTCCATCATTTGAATTTGATTTGTTTCATAAATGTTTCTTTTCTTTATTGTTTTTAAATACTAGTTTGTCAAAAAGGATTTGTGGTTTGGAATCCATAGTATTAAACGATGCATCCAAGGGTTTTTATTTTACCAAAATTTCCCATGACCTAGAACTATCTTCGTCTTCGTTTGCCCAATACCTATACCAATCCTCCTAGACTTAGTTAATGTTCAGGTACACAAGGTACTCCCAAAACACCGAACACCTTGAGAAACCGCTTCACACAAATAGATCACCAATCAACACACCGATGTTTGTCACATGGTTAAAACCCTTGAGAGGGAAACAGTCCATGGTCGAAGCCAAATAGCTACTTGGAGCAATTTATTATGCAAAAGAAAGACAGTTACATATGAGCTTCTCATAATCGATCAACTAGCCAAGGACCCTCCATGCTCTTTAAATAGAGATCATGGACCAATCGGGTGTTAAGCCATGGATCAATGGTAGGTATGATCTAAGAGAAGTTGAACCATCGAATCACTTTATGTATAGAGCATATCGTGACCGTCGGATTAGAATATTAACAAATGCATACTAATGCATACTAAAGAAACACACTTTACCTAATGGATATATTACACAAGTTGATCTTAACTAACTCCTAAGTGTCTAAATATCCTAACAGTTAATCACAAAATATCACCAATTGTATGCACTAACACAGCGTCATGAATCTCCCATGAGTACTCATTTAACAATGAGTTATCATAAAATAGCGCCAATTGGATGAATTAACATGGATTCATGTACTTAAGGGAATAAAATCCAATGTTCCATAAAGAAAGGACATTTAATTTACCTCTTTAACAATAACCCTCTTTCCAAATAAATACAAAAGAGTTACTCTACTTGTTTACTATTCAAAAACTTAAAAAGTAGAGTAGTAGTTAAATACACCATTTGAAATTAATAAATACAAATAATCTCTACAATTGAAGTTGAAGGAATTGTCTTACAACATCCTAATTGAATCCTACCACCCAAGTTTAGAATATATAACAAGAGTTATATGATGTAAGAATTAGTCACTGAGAATAGTAATATGATATTGAGGGATCGGAACATAGCACAAGGCACAAGTAACTTCAACTACCACAATTTCCTTCTTATGGAAAGCAACTTCAACTGCAACAATTCTCTTCTTCAATGTTGACATTAAAATATTGCAGATTCTTTCACCCAATCTTCTTTTCATGGTAGAGTGAGGACTACCGAATAATTAGAAGATATTGGCAATACATATTTCACCTCCATTTCATTCTAAATCATTATGAGATTAATCTGTATCCCTTTCTTTGAAAATTATATAGATAACCATGTGGCATGCTTATTGCTTTAGTAAGAACCTCTCACCTTGCATTCATAATGCAATTTTAGGGCTTAATTTATGGATCCCCTTTCACAATTTCAAATTACCATCTTACTATAAATCTAGGGATAAGGAAATAAACCTTTTTCTAACACTAATTTAGAAATAATATTTTCCTATCCCAAAATGTCTTGGTTATAAATACCATTTATAATAGTGTTGAAACTATCAATAATGGGGACAAGACCCATTTGATACATTAAATAATGTTGATTTAATTCCATATCCATCTTTCCTACTTTGTAAAGTCCACCAATTATGACATTCTATTTAAAATTACTAGTTGTAAGTGAAACACCTTTCTCCTCCATTTTTTCATACAAATCCATGGCAAAATATGCATATCCCTTGCACAAAAAAAGTATCCACCCTATTGAAAGTTAATAAAATTAGAATCCACACCTTTTACAAAGATGCTTCTCACAAGTTCATTATCCTCCTGTTTTTTATTCTAATGGGTGTCATGCAATTGCTAATTCTTGGAAGAATTCCTTTGCATTCTATTTGATTATAGAAATTTGTGGCACCAAGATCTTTTATAATAACCATATGTTTTTCTATATTTTGCTTCTACTACAGAAGCCTCTTATGCTTTAGTGTTGATGTATTTGTAACTTCAGAATGTATTCACTTGTATATTTTATATCTTGTATTTATTTGTACCTCGATGTTCCTATCGGGAGAATCATTAATGTAATAAAGTCATGTAAAGTCATAGAGGTTAACCCTCCTTTGTAATTTGGGGAAAAAGTCCCCACAGTTGATGGGTACTAGGGTTATTAGACTCTCCTAGTGAGGTCGGCCCTGATAAGTAATTGTCAAGTGGAAAACTAGTATAAATAGAGAGTGAGAATCTCTATTTGAAATACAAACTCACTCAATTGTAGTGCATGAGTGATAAAATAGGAGCTCGCACAAGTGAGAGAGAGAACAGTTGTCTAGATTATCTTTATGTCTTTGGGTTTTAATTTTCCCATAGGTGCTCATTCTATCTCTGAGGAAGTTGCGGGGTTTTTGCCTTTACGGTTTCCTTGAGGAAAATTCTTTGTGTCTCTTGTCTCTTGTGATTATTGTTGTGCATGTTATTCTTTCAAATAAGATCCTAAGATCATATTGACTAAATGATAAAAATATAACATGGTATCAGAGCTAACCTGAGAAAAAGACACCGTGCAGCTGCAGAAGCTAGGGATTGTTACTTTTTGGGTCTCTCTCCACATATCATCAGTGAAAGGAGGCTAGGATAACTCTCCATTGAAGGGTGCATCTTTCTATCAAAGCAGAATTTGATTTTGGGCATTTTCAGTTTTTTACCTGTCCCTACTGCAGGAAATTATGGATTTTCAAAGAAGAGGAATTTTTGAGCAAGCCTAGCATAGGATTGCTGTCCTCTTCAAAGTAGAAATTAAGAGACCAATATCAAAAATTTTGGTTGAGTAAAACTCTGGGAAATTCAAACCCTAATTTAACCCCGGACCTGAAAACCCTAAAATACTAAAACTAGTAGTGTTGGTACATTCGCTATATCTCAAGATTGCAGAAGGATCAGGAGGCAAAAATTTTACATACTAGAGATAGATTCCTGATGCACCCTGTGTAAATGTTTTAGCCTCATATTTTCTATATTCTGGGAGATATGATTCCTCCAAATCAGGGTTCCAGCCTATCCAAGGATTCTTCCCTAAATGGGATACCTTGGGAAAATTGCTATATCTCGGGCTACGAAGTTCAAAATTAAATTTCGCAAGATGTTCCACATAAGGAATGGACTTTAATTTCTGTGGTAAAAGTTTTATTCCTCGAAGGTGAAATAGTGACACGTGGAAGTCTGTACAAGTTCGCTATGCTAAACATTCTTAAAATAATTCACCTTGGAAAAACTATCATAAGTCCCAATTGGTGAAACCAATTCTTCTCAAACCTGCAATGTTAGAAATTATAGATAAGGCTACCTCAGTGCAAAGTTTTAGACACAGAGGAGCAGTAATTTCAGAGATACCGTAGAAGAAATATCAGACATTTATGTAGAAGAAATTGGAAAACTAGGGCTTCCCATTCTGTGAGCTTCCCTCCACTGCTTTCTGAAAAGGAGTACAGTGGAGAAATCACCTTGAAGAGGCCCATCTTTCTATCCAATTAGAAGTATGAAATTCCAAGTTTTGAAAATTATGATTTCTCTGACAAACCCTAGATCAGCCAATTCCAGAACTAGGATAGACACCTCAAATCGGTAAGATCTAAATTTTTTCTATTTACATTTGAGGTTCTCATGACTAATCACACCATCTTGATCACAATATTGGTGAATCTGACAACTTCCAGGAATGGAAGTATGGAATCTCACTGTTTCTTTAAGAAAATGAATTGGACACCTACATAAGTGGAGAGGTTCCAGTTCCAGAGGGAGATGAGGCTAAATCCTTACAAAAGAAGAACTTGGTCAAGGCCAAGAGAATCATTGTAGATTCTATTAAATATCATCTCATTCCTCATGTTTCATCCTTGAAGACACCAAAAGGAAGTGTTCGATGCTATGACAAAGCAATTGAAGAAAAATAATATATTGTTATAATCACCTTGAATGGCCTCCCATGATCATGGGATTCATTCATTCAAAGAATGTGTGCCATAAGGAAGTGATTACCTTTAGGGGACTCTGGGAAGAGTGCACACAAGAAGAAGCTTGATTCATGATAAGAAAAGAGAAAATGGAAGCAACTGAAGATCAAGCTCTCACAATCCAAAGAAGATCTCTCGAGTAATGAGTAATGTGAAGGACTCAACTCTTGAACAACCTCTTATCCATCTTAGCATTTGGAGAAGAAATGATGTTGTTATGAATGAAGAAGATGATGAAGCTAAAGGATCATGAAGGAATTGACCCATGAAATGAATAAAGATAAGTATTAAATTCTCATTTTATTATATTATTTTGTTATGCATTTGTTTATATTTAGTTGATGTGTTATGCATGATAGAATGTTTGCATTAATGACAGTATACTACTATTATGCGTGTGATGGGTAAGTAGCCCATGGTAATATACAATTCTCCATTGCTACTTATCTATAATGAAACATCTTTGCTAACATATTGGATTAGTGCGCAATCTCAATGGTGTCATGGTAGAGATGGAAGGCGTCTAGAAAGTTTCCCTGAGATATGGATGAATGTTGTATTGGCTAAAATTGTTGCATGATTATATGTTTATGCATAAGAATTTTCCATTATGAATATGCCTTATGAAATGTTTCTAACCATACAATTAATGCATTCGACTTGTAGGAAATATCACATACAATCGCCTACAAGAAAAGAAGGATGAGACTTGTTCTGAAGAACAAGTGACGATAGTTCAAGAAATAATCCAAGATGAAGAATAATATGATGATACTTTCAAAGAAAGAAAGAGGTATTAGACACAATGCAGTTATGTGACACTGTTGAGTGACATCATTGATGCAAAGCCTTCCTACTATGAAGAAATAGCCAAGAAGAAAGGAAAGGAGTGCACCAATTCAAGAAGAATGATGTCTAGGATGCGGTATCGAGACCTGAAGGGAAGTACATAGTGTCTTCCATACAGATCTACAAGATCCAACATGCAGTAGATGGAAACATCGTGGGATACAAGGCAATATTGGTAGCGTGAGGCTTCTTACTGAAAGAAGGAATAGACTACAAAGATACATTTGAAGCCACTGGGAGTTAAGACACATGACAGGAAGACTCATGTGTGCAAATTAAAGAAGGCCTTGTATGAGCTTAGAAGGAATCCATGGGATAACACATACATGAGGAGCTTGGAGATCACCTAGAGTAATGAAATATTAACCTTTTCTACAAGGTTGAAGATGAAATCCTATAGAGTATGACAAGCTCACAGATGGGTGCGAGAACAACTTTTGAAAAGGTTCAAGATAGAGGATCTTAGTATCTAGTGACCCTAGATGGATACATAGAATATTAGTAGCAGAGGAAGCCACTTATCACTCCATTACATAATGTTTCAATATATAGAGTAAGAAAGGAAGAGGGAGAGTGATGCTCCGCTTCAGAGGGAGTGACTACAGAAGATCCTAAGGTTCGACATGGTACGACAGGATGGACATATTGTTGATGGCTCTAGGATTTATTGAGAGTAAAGTAGATTCCAACTTTTGATTCAAGGTTGAAGGCAGAAGACCAGTGATGCTCCTGTTATATGTCGATGACTTGTTCCTAACATGGAAAGATGAGCTCATTAGAGATGTAAGAAGGAGACTTGTTGTTGAGTTCTAAATAAAGACTTGGGTATGATGCACTACTTTCTAGGCATGGAGGTGTGGTAGAGTGTGAATAGAATATTCCTTGGACAAGGGAAGTATGTAGTGGAGATCCTAAAGAGGTTCAGGGTGATGGATTGCAAGGCTATGGCCACATCTATGGCATCGAACCTAAATCTATTGAGTGATGGTTCATCAGATTTGGTTGATGCTACGATGTATCATCAGATAATTTGTTCATTGATGTACCTGATGAATACGAGACCATATATTTTCTTTGCTATGAACATATTGAGCAAGTTCCCGATGGATCCAAGACATGTTCACCTGATGGTTACAAAGCATATAGTGAGGTACCTAAAGGGTACAATTGATTATGGGCTCAAGTATGAGGAAAATCAGAATATTAACCTAGAGGGTTATGTGGATTCGGATTGGGTAGGAAGTTCCATTGATAGGAAGAGCACTTCGAGGTGTTGTTTTAGTATGAGATCGGGTGTGGTCTCTTAGTTTTGCAGGAAGCAGTCCTGCATGGCGCTGAGTACAGCCGAGGAAAAATATGTTGCCACTTTCTTGTCTATTTGGGAGGTAGTATGTTTCTTTTTAAAACTACTATTTGATTTGATTGATCTGAATTGAATTTTTGTATTATGCAGAGAGGAGCACTGAAGCTCCAATATGTGATCCATATCAAGATCCCTCAAAAGAGGGAGTTCTAGCATAGCCGATGAGATAGTTTGTCTGAGCATAAAATCCTGGCGAAGCTCATAGGTTTCTCAGATGTAAAATGTCTTGTAGGTTGTCCTTGGATGTAATCAGTGCTCGCAAAGCTTGAAGGTTATCCATGGACGTAATCAGCCCTAATGTGATCCTATGCTAGAAATGACCAAATTGAAATTTGAGTAATTCAGGGAGAAGCTTGGTGTTCTCCAGATCAAGGTTCCTTGCAAGGAGAAATTATGAGTCCAAGAGCCTTTCTAACATGGTGGTAGTATTGGTTCCTCCCATGGTCAGATGTAAGTGATGTGCCTTTATGACATGGTGGTAGGATTGGTTCCTCCCATGGTCATATGTAAGTGCTGAGAACTACAACCAGCATAAAAAAGGGCTGGCTCTATAGTGGAAATCCTTGTAGAGGAAAGGTACTGCATCCAACATGAAAAAGAGCTGGCTCTATAGTGGAAATCCTTGCAGAGGAAAGGTACTGAATCCAACATGAAAAAGGGTTGGCTCTGAGAGGAAAGGTACTACATCCAGCATGAAAAAGGGATAGCTCTGTAGTGCAAATCCTTGTAGAGGCAAGGTACTGCATCTAGCATGTAAACGGGCCAGATCTATAGTGTAAATCCTTGTAGAGGAAAGATGCTTCATCCAACATGAACAAGGGTTGGATCTGTAGGGGAAATCATTGGAGAGGAAAGGTGTTGCATTCGGCATGAAAGATGGCTGGCTCTGTATGGGAAGTCCTTGCAAGGGAAAGGTAGTACATCCAACATGAAAAATAGCTGGTTTTTTTTATGAATACCTACATGGAGTCTAGGTCTACAACCAACATAAAAAAGGATGGGTTGTGTAGAACTTCCTATGGTGAGAAGAATTGAGAGATAGCACCATTTTCTCGAGATAGTGGGAGAATTGATGATGATGATGATCTAGCTTTGATGATGATCCGGTGATGATGATACAATGATGATCCAGCATTGATGATGATCCCTATTTGATGAATCATCCAATGAAGAAGACTTTTGCTGATGAATTGTGTCAAGAGAATACCTTCCTAGTTAAGATGGAGTGTTGTTGTATTTGTAACTTCAGAATGTATTCACTTGTATATTTTATATATCGTATTTCTTTGTACCCCGATGTTCCTATTGGGAGAATCGTTAATATAATCAAGTCATGTAAAGTCATAGAGGTTAACCCTCCTTTGTAATTCAGGGCAAAAGCCCCCATAGTTGAGGGGTACTAGGGTTATTAGACTCTCCTAGTGAGGTCGACCTTGATAAGTATATGTCAAGTGGAAAACTAGTATAAATAGAGACTGAGACTCTCTATTTGAAATACACACTCACTCAATTTTAGCACATGAGTGAGAGAAGAGGAGCTTGGACAAGTGAGAGAGAGAAAAACTGTCATAAATCATCTTTTTGTCTTTGAGTTTTACTTTTCCCATTGGTTCTCATTCTATCTTTGAGGAAGTTGCGGGGTTTTCTCCTTTATGGTTTTCCTGAGGAAAACTCTTTGTTTCTCTTATCTCTTGTGATTATTGTTGTGCATGTTATTCTCTCAGATAAGATCCTAAGATCATATTGACTAAATGATAAAAATCTAACATGGTATCAGAGCTAACCTGAGAAGAAGAACTATACACCTACATAACCTAGGGATTCTTACTTTGTGGGTCTCTCTCCATATATCATTAGCAAAAGGAGGCTAGGATAACTCTTCATTGAAGGGTGCATCTTTCTGTAGAAGCAGAATTTGATTCCGAGCATTTTTAGTTTTTGACCTGTCACTACTGTGGAAAATTAGGGCTTTTCATAGAAGAGGATTTTTTGAGCGAGCCCATCATAGGATTTATCTCCTCCTCAAAATAGAAATTTAGAGACCAAGATCGAAATTTTTGCTTGGGTAAAACTTTGGGAAAGTCAAACCCTAATTTGACCCCAGACTCGAAAACCCTAAAATACTAAAACTAATAGTTTTGGTACATTCGCTATATCGTGAGATTGCAGAAGGATCAAGAGCCAAAAGATTTATAGGTCAAAGATAAATTCCTGATGTACCCTGTGTAAATTTTTCATCCTCATATTCGCTATATTTTGGGAGATGATTCCTCTAAATCAGGGTTCCATCCTATCGCAAAATTAATCCCTAAACAAGACACCTTGGGAGAATTTCTATATCTTGGTCTATGAAGGTCCAAATGAAATTTTGCAAGATGTTCTAGATAGGGCACAGACTTTAATTTTTGTGGTAAAATTTTCAGACCCTGAAGGTGAAACAGTGACACGTGGCAACCTGTACAATTTCGATATGCTGAACAGTATTGAAATAAGTCACATTGGGAAAAATATCATAAGTATCAATTGGTGGAACCAATTCTTCTCAAACCTATAGTGTTGGAAAGAAGATAGATGAGGATACCTCCGTGTGATGTTTCAGACATAGAGGAGAAGTAATTTCAGAGATACCACAGAAACAATATCAGACATTTATGTAGAAGAAATTAGAAAACTAGGGCTTCCTGTTCCGGGAGCTTCCCTCCACTGTTTTTAGAAAAGGAGTACATTGGATATCTCACCTTAAAGAGGCCCATCTTTCTATCCAATCAGAAGTCTGAAATTCCAAGCTTTAAAAATTAGGGTTTCTTGAACAAACACTAGATCAGTCAGCTCCAGAACTAGGATGGACACCTCAAATCAGTAAGATCTAAATTTTTTCTATTTACATTTGAGGTTCTCGTGACTAATCACACCAGCTTGATGACAATATTAGTGAAGCTGACAAATTCCAAGCATGGAAGTATGGAATCTCACTGATTTTTTAAGAAAATGAATTGGACACCTACATAAGTGGAGTGGTTCCAATTCTAGAGGGAGATGAGGCTAAAGCCTTACAAAAGAAGAACTTGGTCAAGGCCAAGAAAATAATTGCAAATTATGTTAAATATAATATCGTTCCTCATGTGTCATCCTTGAAGACACCAAGGAAGTGTTCGATGCTATGACGAATAAATCAAATAAAAATAAGATATTGTTATAATCACCTTGAATGGCCTCCAAGGATCACAGGATTCATTCATTCGAGGAATGTGTGCCAGAAGGAAGTGATTACCTTCAGCAGAATCTGGGAAGAGCGCACACAAGAAGAAGCTCAACTCATAATAAGAGAAGAGAAAATGGAAGGAATTGAAGATCAAGCTCTCACGATCCAAAGAAGATCCCTCAATCAATGAGTAATTTGAAGGACTCAACTCTTGAATAACCTCTTATCCATCTTAGCATTTGGATAAGAAATGATACTGTTATGAATGAAGAAGATGTTGAAGACAAAGGCTCATGAAGGAGTCTACCCACGAAATGAATAAATATAAGTATTCATTTGTCATTTCATGATGTTATTTTTTTATGCATTTGTTTATATTCAGTTGATGTGTTATGCATGATAGAATGTTTGAACTAATGACAGTATACTACTATTATGCATGTGATGGTTAAGTATCCCATGGTGCTATACAACTCTCCATATCTACTTATCTAGAATGAAACATCTTTGCTGACATATTGGATTAGTGAACAATCTCAATGATGTCATGGTAGAGATGGAAGGCATCTAGAAAGATTCCGTGAGATATGGATGAATGTTGTATTGGATAAATAGTTCCATGATTATATATTTATGCATAAGAATTTGCCATATTATGAATATGCCCTATTAAATGTTTCTAACCATAAAACTAATGCATTTGATTTGTAAGAAAGATAGCGTACAATCGCCTACAAGAAAAGAATTATGAAACTTGTTCCGAAGAACAAGTGACAATAGTTCGAGAAATAATCCAACATGAAGAATAATATGATGATACTTTGAAAGAAAGAAAGAGGTCTCATACACAATGCAGTTATGTGGTCACTGTTGTCATTGATGTAGAACCTTCCCCCTGTGAAGAAATAACCAAGAAGAAAGGAAAGGAGTGCACTGGTTCAAGAAGAATGATGTTTAGGATGCGGTATCAAGACCTGAAGGGAAGTCCGTAGTGTCTTCCATATGGATCTACAAGATCCAACATGCAGTAGATGGAAACATCGTGGGATACAAGGCAAGATTCGTAGCACGAGGCTTCTCATACAAATAAGGCATAGAATACAAAGAGACATTTGCAGCAACTAGGGATTAAGACACATGATAGGAAGACTCATGTGTGCAAATTAAAGAAGGCCTTGTACGAGCTTAGAAGGAACCCATGGGATAACACATACATGAGGAGCCTGAAGATCACCTAGAGGAATGAATATCTTAACCTTTGCTACAAGGTTGAAGATGAAAGCCTATAGAGCATGACAAGCTCAGATATGGGTGCAAGAAGAACTTTTGAAAAGGTTCAAGATAGAGGATCTTAGTATCTAGTGACCCTAGATGGATACATAGAATATTAGTAGCAGGGGAAGCCACTTATCACTCCATTACATAATGTTTCAATACATCAAGAAAGAAAGGAAGAGGCAGAGTGATGCTCCTCTTCAGACGGAGTGACTGTAGAAGAACCTGAGGTTCGACATGGTATGACAGGATGGAAATATTACTAATGGCTCTAGGATTTACTGAGAGTAAAGCAGATTCCAACTGTTGATTCAAGGTTGAAGGCGAAAGACCAGTGCTGCTCCTGTTATATGTCGATGACTTTTTCCTGATAGGGAAAGAGGAACTCATTAGAGATGCAAGAAAGAGACTTGCTGTCGAGTTCTAAATAAAGGAATTGGGTATGATGTACTACTTTCTTGGCATGGAGGTGTGGCAGAGTGCAGATGGAATCTTCCTTGGACAAAGGAAGTATGCACTGGAGATCCTGAATAGGTTTGGCATGATGGACTGTAAGGCCATGGCTACACCTATGGCATTGAACTTGAAGCTATTGAGTGATGCTTCATCAGATTTGGTTGATGCTATGATGTATCGTTAGATGATTTGTTCATTGATGTACCTGATGAATACAAGACCAAATATTTTATTTGATGTGAACACATTGAGACAGTTCCTGATGGTTGTAAAGCATGTAGTGAGGTGCCTAAAGGGTACAGTTGATTATGGACTCAAGTATGATGCGAATCAGAAGATTAACTTGGAGGGTTATGTGGATTCAGCTTGGGAAGGCAGTGCCACTGATAGGAAGAGCACTTTAGGGTGCTTCTTCAGTATGAGATCGGGTGTGATCTCTTGGTTTAGTAGGAAGCAGTCCTGCATGGCGTTGAGTACAGCTGAGGAAAAATATGTTTCCACTTGCTCGACTATTTCGGAGGTAGTATGTTTATTTTGAAAACTACTATTTGATTTGATTGATCTGACTTGCAATTTTATATGATGTAGAGAGGAGAAGTGAAGCTCCAGTATGTGATCCAAATCGAGATCTCTCAAAAGAGGGAGTTCTAGCATATCTGGTGAGACAGGTTGTCTGAACATAAAATCCGAGTGAAGCTCGTAGGTTGGTTAGACGTAAACAATCCTGTAGGTTGTCCTCATATGTAATTAGTCCTGGAGAAACTCGCAGGTTATCCTTGGACGTAATCATCCTTGATGTGATTCTATGCTAGAAATGGCCAAAGTGAAGTTTGAGTACTTCAGGGAGAAGCTTGGGGTTCTCCAGATCGAGGTTCCTTCCAAGGAGAAGTGATGAGTCCAAGAGCCTTTCTGACATGGTGGTAGGATTGGTTCCTCCCATGGTCAAATGTAAGTGTTGTGCCTTTCTGACATGGTGGTAGGATTGGTTCCTCCCATGGTCAAATGTAAGTGTTGTGCCTTTCTGACATGGTGGTAGGATTGGTTCCTCCCATGGTCATATGTAAGTGCTGAGAACTACAACCAGCATGAAAAAGGGCTGGCTATGTAGTGGAAATCCTTGCAGAGGCAAGGTACTTCATCTATCATGAAAAAGGGCTAGATTTGTAGTGGAAATCCTTGCAGAGGCAAGGTACTGCATCCAGCATGAAAATGGGCTTGCTCTGTAGTGGAAATCCTTGCAAAGGAAAGGTGTTGCATCCAGCATGAAAAAGGGTTGACTCTCTAGGGGAAATCCTTGTAGAGGCAAGGTGTTGCATCCAACATGAATAAGGGCTGGCTCTGTAGTGGAAATACTTGCAAAGAAAAGGTGTTGCACCCAGCATGAAAAAAGGGTTGACTCTCTAGGGAAAATCCTTGTAGAGGCAAGGTGCTGAATCCAGCATGAAAAATGGCTGGCTCTGTAGGGGAAGTCCTTGCAAGGGCAAGGTAGTACATCTAGCATGAAAAAGGCTTGGATTTGTTGATGAATACCTACATGGAGGCTATGTCTACAACCAGCATGAAAAAGGGCTGGCTTTGTAGAACTTCCTATGACGAGAAGAATTGAGAGATAGCACCATTTGATCGAGATAACGGGAGCAGTGATGATGATGATGATCTAGCTTTGATGATGATATAGTGATGATGATGATCCATTTTTGATGATGATATAGTGATGATGATGATGATCCAGTGATGATTCATCTTTGATGAATGATCCAGTGATGAAGACTTGTGCCGATGAATTGTGTCAAGAGAATACCTTCCTAGTTAAGAGGGAGTCATGTTGTATTTGTAACTTCGGAATGTATTCACTTGTATATTTTATATATTGTATTTCTTTGTACCCCAATGTTCCTATCGGGAGAATCATTAATGTAATCAATTCATGTAAAGTCATAGAAGTTAACCCTCCTTTGTAAGTCGAGGAAAAGGTCCCCACAGTTGAGGGGTACTAGGGTTATTAGACTCTCCTAGTGACGTCAGCCCTGGTAAGTAATTGTCAAGTGGAAAACTAGTATAAATAGAGAGTGATACTCTCTATTTGAAATACACACTCACTCAATTGTAGTTCATGAGTAAGAGAAGAGAAGCTCACATAAGTGAGAGAGAGAACAACTGTCATAGATCATATTTCCTTCTTTGGGTTTTACTTTTTCCATTGGTGCTCATTCTATCTCTGAGGAAGTTGTGGGGTTTTGTCCTTTATGGTTTCCCCAAGGAAAACTATTTGTGTCTCTTGTCTCTTGTGATTATTGTTGTGCATGTTATTCTCTCAGATAAGATCCTAAGATCATATTGACTAAATGATAAAAATATAACATTTAGTTTCCCTCTCGATTGTAATTAAAATAATTTCCTTCTCTGCTTCCATACACTCCAGTTTCAGAATCCTGCATGGGATTGATGAGTTACTACAAAATCCTTTTGTTTCTCCCATGCCTTACTTATATTTATTTCTACTTTACTAATTGTTGTTATTGCTTATTTGACTGCAAATACCTCGATTTCCATGCAAGTTTGGAACTCATGTTTTAAATTTCTAAGCTCCTTTTAGGGGGAGGCTTCCATCTCATCTATATCTACCATAACTTCATTTCATGCAAAAATAAGTTATGATTTCAAACTTGTATTATCACCCTTACAAAACTTTGTATTTTCAATGAGTATTTCTTATTCATAGAGCTTAACAATGTCAAAATAATCTTACAAACATTTTATCTTGAGTATGTTTCATTTTCCAAATTTTGAGACAAATCCTTTACTTTAGCCTTTGTTAGCTTAACCTAAGCTTGAGTCTTTATTGTCTCTAATTTCTTCACAGATTCCCCTTTGCATAGAATCATGATTTCATTTATAAGTGGTGATTTGCATGTTACATAAGGCCAATAATCTTGTTTAGTATCATTAATTTCATCCCCCAAATCATCCTATGTAAATTTGATGAGTGTGAGGTTGTACATGAATGTGATGAATGATGGCGATATTCAAGTTCCTCATTTCATCCAAACAACAAAGTAACCATACTTTGCATCATTATAGTAGTGACTTGCGAATCTGCGTGCTTGATGTTGCCAATTGTCAAATGCCACTTCAACATTTTCAGTGTTTGGATTATCCTCTTAACCATTGTGTTTTTTACATCATGAAAATCATTGTAAACCATCAAGAATTCCAACAAGTAAGTCTTTGCTTGTGACAAAACTAGCGTAGGAAACATGTCCAAGTAATTACTTCATGCATTGTAGGTTCCAACCAGAGCTTGTATCCTCCATAAATAGAGGTCCATTTTGATTCATTTACTAGTGGGTTGTGATAATATAGTGGATATATATCACACAAAGGTAATTTCTGATTACTTGGATTCCATCTCCAATAGTAGTTAATTTATGTTTTAAATACTCCAAGGTCCTAAATATCTAACTAATAATTCCTTCAAATGTGGCATGCTCCCTATCTTCTAGTGTTGATGTTGGCATATGTAAAATGATCCAGAGTACTCATTGTTGATCACTTTTTCAAGTTCAAGGAAAGGATCAACATAGAGGGGGTCCTTGGGATAAATTAGAAATGCGCTCCTTCATTTTTGAAGAAGTGGTCCCCTTCTTAATTTTGCAAGAGGTGGTGCTTGCTTTTCTTCACAAACTAAACTCATGGCGATGATTAGTAACTTTTCATAAATATGAAGGTATAATAGATACTCATTTTGGAAATATTCATGGCATACATCACTCATCTTAAAAAGTAACACTTTTACTGACATTTACTCAGACATATCATTAAACATTGTCTACCAATGAAATGGACCAAGCATAACCATACTTAATATATAAAAGAAAGAAATGATTATAGAAAATTCCAAATACAAAGATATGTTCAACTACTACTTTCATGTCTTCCTATAGATTTCATGAACATAAGATATCTATCATTTCTCATAAAAGCATATAAAATGATAAGGGGTGACTACAAGTCATTCAAAGTATTTATAAAAATTACTTTGTTATACTTCAAAAGGAGATGGATTTTCGATATTATGAGCACTTCAAGTGACTAGACATCAAGACAAAGTGATGAAAACTATATTCCATTTGAATAATATTATGTGGATATGTTGCAAGCAACAATAAAACATGAGTATGACTATTCAAAACATCAAGCATGTATGTTTACCATAATAGCAATACAAGAATATCCTTGAATATTTAATGAACAATCTTGAGAGTAAATACATTTAACACGAATTCCTGGAATTAAAGGCTCTCGTAGACCATAAATGAAATATATGAAAGGCTCTTTTGGACCATAAACCAAATATATGTGAGTGTAGAGAAGAAGAAATTTTTTAATAGATGTGCCAAATATTTATTTCCTTTATTTCAAAGTTCAACCCTTTTTGTCTATTTCATACCACTTCATCCTTCTCCACCCAAGCCTCTCAATACACCCTCGCAATCCCCTTGAGACTTAATTGGAAGGTGGAAACCCTTACATTTGTCTTCATCCATGGTTCCCAAAATATTGCTTATTTAGTTTTGAGCTTCTAGCTGAGACATTTATGTGGTCCCCACAAAATTTCATGAGGACCTTGTCAAAGTTTAGCATAAAAACTTGTGTACCTTTCATTCATGAAGACTAATGGTGGCCTTATTCATCTTTTCCTTGGTATTCATAGCAAGCATACTCTTCAAGAGAGACACAATACATGAATGTAGATATAACTGATTAAACATTCTTTTGAGGACACGCATGCTACATTACCATTTATTTCAACAACCAACATCAAATTTGTTTCCTTTGTTCTATCATCTTTGGTGGATTCTATCTCTCTAGGACCCTCATTAAGACTAACACTAGGTACATGCAATAATGATATTGTGTTTATTTTTTGTTTTGTTACGACGTAACACATCTTGGGTAAAACCCTTAGCAACATCCCCTTAATCCAAGCAATATATCTAAGGCACAACCCTAGATTCTTCAAGACACAAGGAAAATTCAACAAGAGGGATTGACTTTATTACAATAATATACCCATTATGAGCTCAACATGTCACTTTACTTGAACAAAATTTGGGCGGGGAGGATTATGCTCCATCCCAC
Organism: Pseudotsuga menziesii; assembly: GCA_001517045.1. NCBI lineage: Eukaryota > Viridiplantae > Streptophyta > Pinopsida > Pinales > Pinaceae > Pseudotsuga > Pseudotsuga menziesii. The sequence continues at coordinate 69,738 of LPNX010381766.1, forward strand.
AACCACCACTTAGGTTAGATCCAATTGACAATCCTATATTTTTTCTACACCAAATTCCATTTAATAATCCATGATTTTTCCTTAGCCATATAAATTTGTAATTCCTTAGCCATATAAATTTGTAATTCGGCTCATTTCATATGAACATACATGTGATACTATTTATAAACAAATGAGAGAATTGAGAACGTTCATGTTGAGAAATGATAATGCAACCCTTGCATTTACCCATATATGCAGCACGCAATGGAAATTACTACTATCTCATTTGAACCATAAGTGAACCTATATTCGTGGAAACATTTCTTCCCATCAATATAGACAAAGGTATTCCCATCTTAGTACTAACACATTCTAGGTTCTAATCATTTGAATCATCCCAACATTACCAACTTCAGTCTCCATCAATGTTACATCCTTATGGTTCATTTGAACCATAAGTGAACCTATATTCATGGAAACATTTCTTCCCATCAATATAGACAAAGGTATTCCCATCTTAGTACTAACACATTCTAGGTTCTAATCATTTGAATCATCCCAACATTACCAACTTCAGTCTCCATCAATGTTAAAACTAAACTTCTACCAACACTTGGCTTAAAACAAGCCTAGAAGTCCTTGCAACAAGCTCCAAAACCTTTACAATTATATATATGCTGGCAATCCTTGTATGCAATTTTAGCACATATAAAATCCTTCACACAAAACTTTAACACAACTCATAGATTAGGTTATGAGATTTCTCTCATTAAGAAAAATCATATTATCTATATTTATATTTTGATCATTATTTAACCTAGATTTAGATTTAGCTTTAGGCTTGAACACTTCCCCACAAATGTTTCCAATTTTGATGCATCCTAACAGATTTATATTCCACCACATAATAATCTATAACCCAAAAGATTAATTATATTCAATTTAAACAAGAGCCACGAGGTGGCAATGTCCCCGACATTGCACCTATAGTTGCTGCTTGTTTACAATTGTAAAAGACCAATAAAACACTGTTGAAGTGAAGTAGTAGGTACTTGGACATTTAGTTCTATGCAAAGCTTAGGGCTGGAATAGCCTATAAGAATAAATGAAATTTGGTGGGTCAATTGTAAATATTAAATACAAAAATTAAAAGTATCAAAAGTTTAGCACATATTGGAATAATAGATCACATATTTTGATATCACAGAACCAACACTATTTATTTATTTATTTAAACATACTAAGGTGCACATAGGAGAAAAGGAATCAAACTTGAGCATATTTTCATATTAAAAAAATAACATTATTTAATTTGCTTTTTTAGTATAAAAAAATTGTTTTTTTCTCACTATATAGTCTTAATATAAACATTATTAAATATCATTTAAACATATTATGCAGGTGCATATAGTAAAAAAAAAACACTATATAATCACAATTATTATCTAATATGATTATATTAATATATTCAGGATAGTATAGTAGACCTAATTACTATTAACATATATTAATTGATTAATCATAAATACTATAATATAAGATATAATTAATAATATTAATTAATATGATTATCTCCTATATTATAATAATAGGAGATAATGTATAGTTTATACATTAAGTAATTAACTAGTTATTATACTAATTAATACTATATAAACCATACATTATATATAGTTATGCATACTTACTATAATATATTATATTAACTTATTAGATTCTTATTAACTAGGTTTTTATTAATCAATTATTTTTATATTAGTTTATTAGGTTTATATTAACCGGTTATTTGCAAGAGAATAATAGCTCCTCCATTAAAAAAAATATTATTATATATTTTATCTCATGAATCTTGAACAACTAAACTTGAAAAAAGGTTATTTTCCAAAATATATAAGAAACAAAAATATATAAAAAATAGCTACACCATTGTGGAGTTTTTGACTAATGTATCTAAAAATATATATGGAGTTGGGCGTAAGTGACCAAACTTTGTTATGATATTATGATTATGTTAAAAAGTTTTTCTTGGTTTGGACGAAGTCCTTTTTTATTGTTTAAACACTATATACGATGAAGTATATAATACTTATAAAGAATATACTTTTAATTCAACTTTGAAAAAAAACGCTATTTATTTGTAGGAAAAAAATACAATAAATTAGAAAATTCACTTTCCAATTATAACATTTTTATTATAAAAATCATATTTTTTTTATACAAAAGATTATTTAACTTTTCTTGTTGACTGGTTAGGTGTATTCTTAAGAAAAATTTAAAAAAAGATAAAATTACAATATATTTTCATAATTATATTATTTGATGATTTTAATTGTTTTCATAATTATATTACTTATGATTGTTGGGATATAGAAAGTGGTTTTTTTAAATCAAACAAGTAAAAATTTTCATAATTATAATATTTGATCATTGTAAATGTTAGGTAATGTTATTTTATTTTTAATTTTATTATTTATGAATTTAAATGTTAGAATATAATAATAAAAAAAGGTTGAATTGTCTTATTTATTTCACAAATATTCTTTGAATTTTATTGTTAATGTTTTTTAGTTTTTTAGAAAACAAATTGTCTAACAAATTTAAAGGATAATTATATATTTTTCTAAACTATCTATAGTTTTATGTTTAATTATTAAAAAATAAAATAAGACATTATAATAGTTAGATTTAGTTGTATAATAGGATGAAACAAATGATGGATAAATTTTGTTTTATTTTTTTCTTCATTAACTTTTAGCCAAGTGTATTATGTACTCTGTATTATATTTTTTGAATAACTCATTTTTAGTTCTTATTGTTTTGGATGTTTTCATTTTTTTGTTTCATATCTCAATGTGTGAGTTGGTTTTTAATTGTTTTATTACTTGTTTTCCATGCCATAGGATGGTAAGTTTTATCTCTGCCATAGGATGATAAGTTTCAAGTAGTTTAGTGTTTTACTTTTCTCTTCATAGTTGAAGTTGTTTATATGGTATTATTGTTGTCTTTTGTGTGTTTTCTTCACTTTTTTTCACATTTACTATTTTTTATTAATATAAAATGAACTTTCTTATTGCCTCCATTTCTACCGGGTATAACCCTATTTTTGGTAGGAGTATTTTATAAGAGGTGTTGTTTTTACTCTTACACTCCATGTTATGAAGTGTTTTGTACTCTATTGATCTAGTTCCACTTAATTAAGGTTAAACTTGGTTCCTCTTGGCATATATTCATATGCTAGCAACCTTTGATCATCTTCCATGCAATATTCAATGAGTTTGACTAGATTTGCATGGCAAAGCTGACCGTGGAAGTTGAATAAATAAACGATTAAGATGTTTTACATAGAATATAGGGGTATTGTATTGATTAAGGACCGCTAGGCAACAATAATGACGAGGTGAAAAAGAGTGCCCTAGAGCTCTCTCCCGCATGCACGCTACTCATGCTAGTTACAGCTCATCGATAAGTGAACCTATAAACCCAAAGTTAGAGCTCTCTCCCTCTTGCACGCTACTCATGCTAGTTACTACTCATGCTAGTTACAGCTCATCGATAAGTGAACCTATAAACCCAAAGTTAGGCTCAACGCAAATAATTAAAAAAACTGCCATTTATTTACATGCGTATTTACAATGGGTGGAAAGTTTGGAACCAACAACCATGATTCTCCGCGATATGCAGTAAATGTTAAAGGCAAAATCATGGAACGCATCGCCAAGCGACTCCACCCATCCATCAATTGTAAGCAACCAGAGTGATACCTTCATCATTAAATCATTGATCAAGAAAATAAAAATACCAATACCCTATCGATTAATTATATCACTCCCATTCAATCTTACAAACAGTATCATAATCCCAATAAGGAATAGCATACCTATTTGCAGCAATTGACGTTGCATTATCTTCAAGGAAAAACCATGCTTCACAGATAATTATTTTCAATAAACCTGATTTATACTATTATCAAGCTTTTACAATCTTTAATAAAAACAAACTTACCTGCATAATTATCACACAAAAAATCAGCATAACAAACGTTTTCTGGGCTGCCCCCATTATTAATAAGTCTCTCAAATCTCAGCTACATATCCTCCTCTTAGGCCTTCAATGCCTGGATGGCTGAACTTTACTGGTCATTGTAGATGCCTGTCATTTTACATATAAAGAGCAAGACACATATGGCGGTGGAACCTGATGTCTTTTTACATATAAAGAGCAAGACACATATGGCGGTGGAACCTGAAGTCTGCACAGCAGCAACAATCAAGGCTGGTCCTTTTGCACCAACCTAGAAGATGAAGATGACGTTAATAAATTTTAATTTCCAGAAAAATTCAGGAGAAGTTACAATAACCATGATTTTTAGAGTTACAGTGGAATTGGTAATTCGGTGGAATTAGCAATTCTCTGCATGATGCTACTTTGGGGAAATGGCCCTGCATCATGGTTTCTGTTTTCCAACAAATTAAAAGCCCTTTCCAGAACGATGTCAATTATTTACCCTTTGAGTGGTAACTTTCCCAATAAAATAATTTAGTTGGTAATTGATCAAACAAGTTTATTAAACCCTCTTCATCCCAACCACGACCCCACCCAAACCCATCTCAGGTTTTGTCGAGATTCTTCAATGCTCATAACAAGAAAATTATAAGTGCGTTACCAACGATGAGAGAGTCGTTAAGGCTGATAACTGGTTAAAAGTGTACTCCCAACCCAAAAAAACAGTAAAACAAGTGCTATATTTTGTTTAACTTGAATATTAGCATACATACACATTCAGACTTCAAAGGTTGCTTCCAACAGAATTGGCATGAAAATGAGTTTTAACCGAGTTTTACTTTCGAGTTTAGTCATCCAGCTGTTGCTTGTATGGCAACAAATTTCACACAGGTTCCCCTTTGTTACACTATGTAGCATAACATATTTCTAACCCGAGATTAAGTTTTAGGAATGGTAGTAGCTCCATTGCCTTTATAGAATGCAGGTGGGGCGTTCAAACTTTTAAACCCCTTTATTCATGATGTTTCTAGTTATTGATCTTTGCTATCTAGGAAGATGGGTTACTAGTTTATCAAAGCCTGGCCTTTGTAATCATCTGGTTCGTTATTTTTCAAGCAAGTTTGTAAAAGATTTGGTCACAGCAAACGTAAAAAAACCAGAATACAACGAACAAAGATTTCATCACAGCAAACGTAAAAAAAGAATTCAGACTTCAAAGTTGGTTTCCAACCGAATTGGCATGAAAATGAGTTTTAACAGAGTTAAAATATATTATTTGCTACAGAATCGCAGTAAACACGAACCTGATTTCTCATTATTCTTCTCTATTTCGTGTGTTCACTTACAATTTATGTGGATGATGCAAGGCCAAACTGGACGGCTGTCAAAGCTACCTGCTCCTGCTGGAACCGGGCGGCTTCTTCCATCGTGCCAGTAAACGAAGTGACTGACTTCATTACTCACTGGCCTTCCTTCCCTCTTCTTAGTCTGCAGGTTCCCTCTTCTTACTCTGCAGGTAAAGAGCAAGCAAGCAATTGGTATTCCTCATCCTTCTTAGTCAGTAGGTGATAAGCAAGCAACCAAACAATGAAGCCAGCCGAACAGAAAAATAAAATGAATGCGCATGACTTGAAGTGTGTCCTGGGCGGCGTTGCTCCGACAAACTTCAATTTTACCTATTAGCAGTGGGCATATACCTATTCGGATGATAATTTTATAGAGGCAGACGGGTAAATTTAAGAGTGAAAACGTAGCGTATTTAGTCAATTTCTCCTTCTTGCGTCCCTTATGCTCCTGTATCTATGTGATGATTTGGTTGTTCTTTCCAACCATCAGTACTTTAAGCAACAAGTGTATAGAAAGGCCAAGGCCGATCTCTAGAATAACGAGTTGAAAAGACTGCAGTGGGTGACACCTACCTACCATAGCCAGGGGATGGTAATCATAACAAGATGCAAGTGTTGGTAGAAATAAATGAAATGAGAAACCTACAGGATTAAATTAAAAAATCATTGAAAAACTTTGCATAATCACTGTAATGTTATCACATCTAGATATTGGATTAGGCAATGGCATGCCTTCCTTGCAACATGATCATATTTTTCTTATTCATGCACGGTTACCTTCGAAAATGCATCCCATTAATGAAAGAAATTAATGGTCATTGTTAATGAGTGCAGCAAAGTCATCATTCAATTCACACATGCCAACATGCCACCACTGGCAACCGGCTATAAAGACTCAACGCTCGGACTTTGGATGAATACTGGATTTGCTTTTAATTTTATTGAAATTGAGTGGTTATTTTAGGGTAGGAAATTGTCAAAATGATATATAAATGATATATACAGGTGTAATGGCTCTTAGGAATTGGCTCTACAAGAATTTTGATGCAATTTGTCATTTGAAACCTGCAAACCTTGAACTTGGTAATTTTAATTGTCATCATTGCGAGCGTGTGATCTGAACTATGGTTGATAAATTTACTTTTCGAGAGCTGGTCGATCGTGGAAACCTTCTTCCCAAAGAAATAAAAACCATTTTCCAATACATGTCAGTGTTGCTTACGCCATCACGCCACCGGGTCTTGGGGCACAGAGTCCCATGCCTACGTCACTCCTACAAAACCAATAGAAACAAAGTTAAATGAATATTTAAATAATTCAAAAATTAAAAATTAATCCAAACTATAGTAAACACATTTGAAAATAAAAAAATTAAATCTACATGTTGAATTAATCTACCTAACCGAATCATATATATCCCCTGTCGGGGACATAATAAGAAAGCACTCTCATAAAAACATCGATTGAATATTGTCCCCTCTCAAAATGCATACATCTATTCTTGAGGGATTCTTCTCGGCATAGCACTGATAAGGAGTTCATTCTCAGCACCAAAATGGGTGATTTGTTGGATGAAATGTAGCAAGCAATAAACATAAAACAATTGGAAGAGCTTCTTGGACCAATCATTAAGGCTAATACACCACATTGCCGTCGACGTTACCGTCATCGTGGACGGTGGGACAGTAATGCGGTGAATGAAAAAGAATAAAATCAAATCTAAAAAGAGCAAATGCGAAAGAATGAAATCAAATCAATTTAACTTTTGAATTAAGTAAAGGTTAAAGCTATAGCCGTTCAAATCAATTTAACTTTTGAATTAAATAAAAGTTAAAGCAATCGCCCTTCCCGGAGAAAATGTTGGAACGGCAAAGAATCAAATCAATATACTTTTGAATTAAATAAAAGTTCAACGAGAGAAAAAGTTGGAATGGAGAATGAGAACATCAAACGCGTGTTGATTGCCTTTCGAGGATGCTCTGCTATATACACCCTTCTCGGTGCCTACAGTACATCATCCATCCAAAATTCTGTTTACATGGGGTCCATGACTCTTTGTATATTCACAATAAAATATAATGGCAAACTTGTTTTTATGGCTCTCATCATGGAGAGGTATATGTTTATTCTCATGCCCAAATATTAAAATATAGTCATAACTATTTTGGGCATGTGGCATTAAAATACTTTGGAGAAAGTTCACTAAATTGAATTTTTTATGATCTAAAATGGGACCCAACTAAAGGCAGAGCTTCCTAATTGAAAATTTACTAGTATTTATATTAATAAAGTATTGATCGAATGTCAAAAATCATTATTTAACTACATAAAAAGTATGTGAGACATTGGAAGGGGGTAAAACCTTAACTTCCATAGAAACTACCATGAGGATGGAGAAAGAATTATATAAAGAAGCATTCAAGGAAACCTAGTTTGTCTTTAGTATCCTCCTGTTTTCATGCTTCAACAATACAAATGCATAGAAGTTATTATTCACTACAAGAATTTTTGAAATGGGAGTTAAACCTTTATAAAACAAAATAGGGTTCTCAAGTTTGTGCCTCACAAGGTAATCCTTAGAGTTGATCCTCTTTACCTTCATAAAGAAGTCAACAATGTCAAAATGGAATTCCTTGGTGCAATGTAACTTCAATAAATTTTAAATTAAGATATAATTACCATGAAATCCAAGCATTTTTTGTTTGTCTGTGGTGAGAGACGAAAAACCCATAAAAATGTGAAATGACCCCTACATTTTTAGTTGGGAACAATATGGCTAGTCCATGCAAGGATTGCATTCCCTTTTAGGATGCAAGAGCACTCTATAACCTCTATTGTACATGTAAGATGAATCAAAGTTTTGGTTGTGTATCATGGGATGTATACAAAATTTAACATCCCTTTGACATAATATAAAATTTCTTCAATCTTGATTCATTAGAAAACTTGAGTATGTCTATATAAATACCCATTCTCAAGGGGAATTACAAATAAAGGCATGAACCCAAAATTCCAAAAAGAGTTTTAAAGAAATATATTTCTCGTTAACATCGAGTTTCTTCTTCCAACCCTACTCCGCAATAGGAAGATGCAAATGCTAAGTGAAATAAAAAAAATGAATGCAACCATCATGTTGTCTCATCAAAAACATTATATTATGATGTTTGGTAACAAATCAAAACAGTGTTATCTCAAGCATACTACAAGAATATGTTGGAATCCTTGTCACGAAAAGGATGAAAATTGAGGTGAACTCCTCAAGGCGGAAAAAACACAAAGATCACATCTTCAGAGGATTTTCATTTTCCACTGTGGCATAAACATGAAATCTTCCTTTTCCCTTTTTCTTTCTTAGAAACTCCCATGCATAATAGCCATTCTTTTTACAATTGTAGTATCAAACCTTTGATTTGTCGAAGTCCATACTGAACACCTTCTTCTTCAAAAGAAAGAACTTCTTTGTATTGAAGTTCATCTTGTATTTCTTCATCCTTGTCATGAGGGAAATATTTTTTTCTTTGGTGCACACTAAATTACTCTAGATTTTCCCCTCCTCTTGGAGGCAGTCATGCCACAAACTCTCAAATTTAGATTTCTACTCGACCATTTACCGCAACCAAAAATTTCTCCCATGAGGATGGGAGACCATTAATGGTGGTTTAAGAATATAATGTTCATCTATTGTAACTCCAGTACTAACAAGTTGGTCTCTCACCTAAGAGATGTTGGTGAAGAATGATGCCACAAACTCGTCCTTGTCCATCTTCAGGTTGTGAAGCTTATTCTTCAATGTCCTCTTTTCGCTCGGGGCCTTCTTCTCATATAGGTTCGTTAGTGTATCAAAATATTCCTTAGTGGTCCTCAGTGGAGTGATTACGGGCATCATATTGTCCTTTACCAAATCATAGATGATTGGTTTGGCCTTTGCTTGATTCTTCTTGAAGTTGACTCACCCTACATTAGTTGTGCATTAGTTGAAGGCTCCTCCACCACTATAGACATGTAGCCATATAGGTCATGCTTATCCAATATGTTCAATACCCTTTCCTTCCAAGTGTTGAAATTGGAAGTACCCTCAAGATGATCTTTTGGTCGAACAAAAATCGATGTCATGGTTGTTCAAAAAATTTGCTCAACTCCTTAGTATCTATGTAGGATTCTAGTTGCTTGCACAATCTCAACTCCTTAACGTCCTAAGCTCTTATACCATGCTATTTTTTGAGAAAATATGAAGAAATTTGAACTTTAAAATTTTTATCAATGAAATAATGAACACATGAATTGTTAAATAATTCAATCACACAAATCATTTATCCACAACACAAGACATACACTGGGAAAACCATCACAATAATGAAGATGAAAAACCCAACAATTCTTCAGAGTATATTATGATAGATTGTAAAGAATGAATTTTACACAATAGAAGATTGACAGATAAGAGAGAACATTGAGAAAAAGAGAATAATGATCAAATGTACTAACTTTCCATGCACCCACCACATTAATAAAAAGCCAGAAACTCAATCATGAAAACTATAGAAAATGGTTGCATGACAATTATGCACACATGCATTACAACTCTTAATTTCCTTCTTGGAATAATTAATTTCTCACATTGAAATATTCATCATGCATAACATATGTGTTATTCCTTTCATCTTTGACATTAATTGAAGCTCAACTAAACTTGGAGTGAACTCAACCTATAATTGGATATATGATCACTTAGTTAACATGCTAACATAACTGTCATTGTGATTTAACTCAAGTGTCATAATGCAAACACTTTATTTAACTAAAGTGACATCATCTGTTTAACTTAAGTGTTGTCTTTTATTTTAACTAAAGTGTAATAAATGCAAGTCACTTTAGTTAACTAGTACTTCTTTATTTAACACTTAGTTAACTTTGATTAACTAAATCACGTTGATTGATTTACTTGTAGAGATCACCGTAAGCTATTTGAAGCACACATACAATATTTAATTGATACATACATTGTTACATCCACTAAAGCTTTAACTAAAGCTCAGTAATTCAAGTTCACTTAGTCATTACAACTGTACAATTTTAATTCTCTATGCATTATCTCTTTATCTGTATTGCATGGTCTTTGTGTGTTAACAATAACTATATTTCATATGACATTATACTTAGAATAATTGACATGTTCTATGATCATATTATATTACTCTCAGACCATATAGTCATATGCTAAATTAATTAACTCCAGAGGTAGCTAATCTCTAAAGGAGAATTAATGGAAATTAGTGACCATGGTAAGTAATACATCACATAACATTTATGCTTCAACATGCAAAGCATTTCACCTCTATAACTGGAGACCCACCCCAAGTGTACCCATTATAAATGGGGGTCCGCATGAGAATCATGACTTGATATACTCACAATTCCACCTCTATAACTAGTGGCCCACCTCATAGATACCAATATGAGAATCATGACTTGATAAACTCACAAGTCCAACTTGATATACTCATAAGTCCTTAAAACATCATATTATTGATAAATCAAAATATCCACATCAACATATTAGATATAGGAATTGATATACTCACAAGTCCGACTTGATATACTCACCAATCTGGAGAATGACTCCCAATGTTGTACAATTAACAATAATCAATATCAAGGTCCATACACATTATGATGTTTTTTAAAGTCAATATTATAGGTATCATGATGAGAAAAATAGACCAATAAAATTGCATAACTCATCCAGGCTTTGCCTTCTCAAAACATCACATAGCATGTTACTTTATAATAACTAGTTGTTATACAAATGAAAGTCACCCTTTTCCTTCCGACCTATTTTTCTTCATAGTGCATGTGCATGGCCTCTTTGTTTTGGCAATAGATTGTGAATAGAATGAAGGGTGACTATATTTAGATCTCTTATCCTTTCCTTCATCTGGGTTGAGAAAGGTCCATTTGTGACCCCTGCATCGTGTATTTGTATTTTTGAGCATATAAGGCTCTCCAATATTATCCTCATTTAGCACATTTTGGGCATTTTCATTATCTAACATGGTCTTTCCCTCTCCATCTCTACCACCTTCTTCATCAAACAAATATGTTCTTCCCATTGAAGAGATTTTCTGTTGGATATTTTCCACATTTATAAGAATGTGGATGCAACTTCAATGGAAAGTCAAAAGGATCATCTAAATCTATAGGAGTATTTTCAAGTGTGGATGGGCATAAAGGAACACTATCCAGTGTCTATTAAATATTGGCATAGAAGATTGTCCAACTGAACACTGAATAGTATCTAATATATCAATTTGTTCACCAACAATGTGTGGTGTCTTATCATATAATGATGTCTTATCAAAACACTGAAAACTGTCAATAGAATCATATTTATAATTTTATTTGTCGGCAACATTGTTTTCTTATCATAAAGTGTGTTGTCCTCATATTCACCAACATTATGTGTTTGAAAATTTCCTTCTCCTTCTTGAATACATTCATTCAAATCCGATGAAGATGAGTCACCATAAGGTATAATATTTTCTTGAAATTATAAGGAAATAATGTCAATAAAAGGGATTCTCATTAATCTCTTTCTAATATTTAACAATACATGTAGTAGTTTGCAAAACATACACTGAGTGTCTCTTCAACAAACATTATATCAACCTGAGGACAATATGAAGAGCTACATAATTTTTTCTGTTGTAACGAAAGGATGTTAAAAAAAAAATTCTTTAACTATCATTTAATATTGACTTTGTATCCAACCAAACAAATATAAAATATTTGAATAGAAATTGAAAAAGACTACCATCAACGACTCATTGGATATTTTACGTAGTATACTCCAGCCTTTGTCCCGTATAATTTTCTTGCGGACAATCTTTTTTAATGCAAAATTTTTGCTTTGGTTGTGCATCATATTCATAAGAAATTCTTCTCATGCACTATAATGTATCTGCACTCAAATTCTACACACACTTCACCCCATGTAATAAGAAAATAAAAGGAGTCCATGGATACAACATCATTTGGTGAATATATCCAAAAATAAAACATCAATAAAAAGAAACCTACCACACTTTGGACCTATTTTTTAATGTTAGCGGTTTTGACATCCTTCCTATTCTTCTTGAACCGATATTAAACATCATATTTTTTCACTTACAATCTTTTTCCAATTTTGATGCAAATATAAGCTTGTATTTACAGCCTCGCAAGGCACCAACATGCAATGTATGGGTTCCTAGGAACGTACTTCCTCTCTATGTTTATTGAATGTTTAACACTTGTGCATCACCAACCATTGCATTTAGTATCCAAACAATAAAAGAAGTTGTTCCCATTACTTTGCTTAAGTACTTTATAACTTAATCCTGCCTGAAATGATTACCCAATAATATATTTAGTTCATGTAATGCACCACATCACTAATAGTATTAGATTATCTACATAGTAAACAAATAATCAAAACTTTGATTGTTTAAATAGAATAAAGACCTATATTATAGCCATATTATTGAAATATATGATTCTATATAATGTCTCCAACCAAACAAAACCCTGCAAAAATAACAAGGTATCTATCTTAGTAATAAATATTATGCAAGACAATCAATCCATTTATGAAATTAAAATGCATATTATTCTATATCGGAAGGGATCACTACAACTTTCTCCTGACATATCAGTTTTAAATATTGGAAATGCATGATCTTCGAATGAAAACAACCTTTGAGGAAAATTCCATATAGAGTTCCTATCAAGAAAATGGTATTTCCTTGTCGGTCATAGTTGTCCTGTAGGGCCAGAGATCCTCTCAAGAAGACTTGACATGTAGTGGGCAGAGTTCCCACTAGGGAAAATTTCTTGTTGGGGTGAATTTCCTCTTGTTAGGATTAATTATAATCCTCCCTTGACAACCATAGTTTAAATGTCATTTCCTAGTTTAGGATTTTCGTGCCACTTCATTAGTGCCATGGGGGACTCATATGGGGCCCACCAACCACCTGATACGCTAGTTTGCATGAGTTTGGGAGCCTTGGAGACCAATCCCTATAATTTAGGAACCCACACTAAGTCTTGGGAGTCCCACCATCAGTTTTCCCTAGTCTGTGTTGAGTTATGCTTTGATGGGAATCAATTAGTTCATATTCAATTATCCTAGTACCACATTTGCATGATCCAAGGGATCTAGGAGCCTTTGCTCACCTACCTTGGTTAGTTAACTGATTGTGAATGACTGTGAACTGATTCAATTGTCCATAGTTGCACTAGTGAGCCTCAAGTGGTGTCTTTTCCATAGTTAGTGATTTCTGGAGTCAGTCCAAGTTATGGGATTCAAATCACTCCTAGAGGATTCGAATTTCCTTCATTGTATTAACATTGTATTCCATATAGATTAATGATTATGAAAATAATGTTATGCTGACAATTTTTTTCCTCTTGACTATTCAATTTTACCATGATTGTTTGATCATTGTACATTGAATTTATTCTTCCTCCTTCAACCTTATTTCATAGTGAGGTTCAATCCATCCTGAAGATCTTGAAGATTTGCTAAATTAAACATGGTATCATAGTAGGAAATCTTAGAAGTAAGTAACAACAGTAAGATATGTTTGCGACTCTAAGCATTACAATTGAACTTTCTCTATGTATTCAGCATACGATGGTGAACTGAATACATAGAGAAAGTGTAACAGGCTGGTGATGGTGATGGTTATTTTTGATTTCCCAGTACCTTTGATTTCATACCATATCTATTTTAATTTGATTTCATTATATTGAATTATCTTCAAGATTTCTCTGAGCTTGAACCTGTCAAAACCCCAAATTTTCACTAAAATTTAAAATTTTGAGATAACAACAAATGCTAAAACTTGCGGTCTACTAACAGCTAACAGTTAGCATTAAAAGAAACATTCAAGTAATTAGTTTTACTAAATCTTAACTTAATTAACTTAACAATTCATTTTTGTAACAAGAATAAAGTCTTCTTGAGTGTTGTTTTACTTCAATTTACTGATGAGTCTTTTCATGTCAAGTAGGTGGAATCTAACTTTTGAATCCAAGGCTTACTTAGCAATTGTGCTAATGCAGATGAATACTGGTTCTTACAGGTTTACAGGTATGATCGAACAAGTACGTATTAAAAGTTCTTTAAAGTATCAGCAATATATTATTTGCAAATAAAAAGCTTAGTAATTAAGCTGCTAAACTTTAAACAGTTTCTGTGAGGTAAAACCATTTGGCTTCCTTCAGTTTTTCTTGTAATCATGTTTAGAAGTAAGTAACGACAGTAAGATATGTTTGCGACTCTAAGCATTACAATCTCAGTTACACAGAATTTCTACTTTAGTCTATGTAATTTGTAATGTTATAATGATTGTTTTGTTAGTATTTATGCAATAGTACATTATCTTATCTGTGTAACAATTGACCCACATTTCACTTCTACAAGATAACTTACAGCCTGTTAATCTTTGGATAGTATAAGTTCAATTGTACAAACTGCAAACCATCATGCCTTCCTACCAAAGATCATTGTTTTCTTACACTTTAATTTCATGTCGAACCATGAGGTTCTAATAACTTTTGGACTCAATAGATTCATTCTTATTCAATTTCTTAATTTTCTTATATACTTCTCTTGAATTACATTACTGTCTACAAATAGTTTATCTGAGATTGATGTTCTCGAAACAGGTCAACTTTCTAATTATCTTGTTTAGTTCTATAACTACTTTACTACCCAATTGACCAGGTGAATCTTTAGTAATTTCCAAGTTAAGTCATAACCCAAAATCCATCAAAGTATTGTCACTTTGACTATGTATTCAGAGTTTCATAATAGTGTTCTTATAATATGTTTTGTTCCCTTCATAGTTCTGCTTTCAATGAGTTATTAGTTCTTATGTGACTGATAAACATGCATACTCTATTTGTTAATAGACATTTAGTCTATATCTAGCTCAAGGTTATAAACATGTTGAGATTAGAGTTTATGATTCTCCAACTTATTACATTATGCCATTTATAAAAATTATAACTTGTGAAGCCTTTGTATAAGAGATTTACCATTTATAAACTATAATCTTTGTACAAAAAGAAAAATATAGTTGATCGATGATTAGCATGAGTTCTCCCATAAATATTTGATCTCTTATCTATAGTAAAGACATGAAACATTGAGCTCTATCTATAAATAAGACATAAATATTTGATTTCTATTTATAATAAAAACAACGTTTGGAGAAAAGAAATGCAACTATCCAAATCGCATTTGTGATGTTGTAATATATAAGTTGTAAGGTTTAAAAGGTGAAATGAGTATTATGCATGCATGATTTTCGGGCTTAAACTAAGGTTTAAAAGTGACATTCCATGATAGGTCAATGTAACCATAACGTTGATATTCCTTCACTACACTAGCATATGATAAGGTGCATATTAATATCGATCTGCATTGCAAATTATTGGGTTGATGATATGGTTTACTCCTTGTTCCAATGATTAAATAATTGGATTTTGTAATATGCAGGCACTATAGGGAACGACCCACTGCATGGTTGATTTTATGAGACCACGTGGTTGTCTCCTGACCAAGTGTGGAGAATATAAAACATCACCTTAACCCTAACTCTTATCATTTCCTTCCCACAGTTTGCGCTGGCCCTTGAGGCTATTCTACTTGGATTTCATGGTGGCCGTCGGTCCTCCTCAGCTCCGGTTGTCTTGAGTCTTGGTTCAGTGTTGTTTTGTCTCCAGTGTGTGGTTCAAAAGCCATTCTTAGTGGTTGGGGTTCTCGCTCTGCAAACCTGTGGAGATTTTCGTTACCCTTGGCTCGCTGTCTGTGTAATCTCCCTTTTGATGTCTTCGTGGCTTAGTGTTTGCTTCAGTTACCTTTTTGCTATTCTTGTGGCTCGCCGTTGCATGAGGGTTACACTTGCAGGCTGTTTGAGTTTTGTAAATGCAAAGCCTGTAGGTGACAGTGCTTCGATGAGGCTGTTCGTCATTCTTCACTGACAGGTAAACAATAAACTTAGAGTTCATTTTCTTCGCTGCAAGTACTTTTCTATTACTGTGGTTTGTATAGGTATTTGTTAACTGACAGTGGTCTTTGACATTGCTTGCAAGTGCTCTCCACTGTATACTTTCATGGTGAAGAGAATAAACAGTTCACCAACGAATGTTGTGGCTCGTGGTTTGATTCGGGTAAGCCCCGTGGTCCATGTGTTGGGTTTTCACCCTACTTGTATCAGGGTGGTCAATGGAATCACCCAGGGTTTGGGGAAACCCTCCCTCGACTCGCCATGAGTTATGTTGTTTGTTTTTACAGGTTGTTTGTTGTAATACTCAGTATCAACCCTTGCTAGTCGATGGGTAGACTTGGTTTAACTAAGAAATGTATAGTTTGATGTTTGGATTTATGGCCTGGTTAAATTAATGGTTTTTTAGTAAAGACAGTCTGTCTTCAAGCTTGGTTTAGTTTATTAGATGTTTAATGTTATACTCTATATAAATTCAGGGTTTTTACCCTTCTTGACTATAAGTCAAGTTTTTGTACTCTATTTAAATACTTTGTAAGGGTTTATAATTTAATTTTTAAGACTGATACTTATGGTCGTAACTTAATTCCTGCTTGTTTTTATTTAGAGTTATGATTTAGGTTTTAGAGTTATGGTGAAAACCCTTCTTTTAAAATGGATTATTCCAGTTTATAATAATTACAGTCCTTTTATTTGTCCTTAAAGGACTGTGAGTAAATTATATTAACCTGGTTATTTAATGGTTACATAATTAAATGAATTTCATTTATTACTTCAATGTTTTGCTAATTGTAAATGTAATACTCATAAGGGTTTTTAACCCTGTCTTTCACTTTCACAGGTACACCCTGTCAGTAAAATAAAAAGACAGTTTCTTTTATAAGTATAAAATTTGTAAATGTTTTTCAGTATTATATTTCATTTCTATGTAATAATTTTAGCTGGTTCTTTTAATGGTTAAAAAGATCTACTCTTATGATTTATCCTAGGTTAGGGTTTTTAGAAATGATCTCTGTTCTTCTTTTAATAATTTCTACAGTTTATAAAAGAATTTCTTTGGAATTGGAAACAATGTTGTTTATGCTAATAATAATATTATTTGTGTTAATAATAATATTGTTTTGTAAATACTGTAATTCTTTTAAGTTTATTTTTACTTATGTACATTATTATTAAAGACTGAGAACAGTCTATAATAGTTAGGTTAATTTGATAAGATTATTTTGTAAGCTTGGTGAAAGAATAAAAACTTTCATACCTGTCAATACTCCTTACATCTAATTTGTCTATGTAAGGACAGTTCCTTATTAATTAATACTTTATGCATAGGTTACTATTGTCCTTAGTTATTAATACTCAGAAAAGAATTCTATAAGAGTTATCCAATTCTTATTTAGAGTTCATATAGTTGCAGGTAAATTAGCTAATACTATTGGAAAAGAAATAAACTAACAGAATTGTATTTACATCTTTACTTAACATAAATAATAAGCATTCAACTGACATTTCTATTTCTTCTATTTCAATATAGATGTATAGTTTATAGAAGTAGGTACTGTGTAGAAGAATGAATTAGATACTTGAACATACTATTGTTAGTAAAATAATAAAACCCTGTTCATTTTCTAGTATTCTTAATACTCAGTCTAATTCTAACAACAATCCTACTAAAATAGATTAATATTCTTTCTAGAAAAACAACTATCTACAGAAAGAAAAGATTTCAATACTCTAAAAAACATAAGTACTCTATTCATTTCCTATTCCTATCATACTTCATTCATTTTAAACACACTACCTGTGCTAGAGTACGATCTGGATTACTCCAGATGGGGAAAAACACAGGTAGGATTATTTTTCATCAAAGAACAGATTTAGCATTAAAACATCTAAGAGATTTCAAACTTAACAGTTCACAACGCAGCATATAAATCATGTTCATACACAGGTATACACTTTAACACAGAAATTAAAAGATAGTAGAACCTGTTTTTAAAGCTGGATGACAACAGCGTTGGGAGGCCGTTCCTCCCTACTAACTCCTAGAGAGCGCTCAAATAGCGAATTCTCAGGACCCCCGAGCCTATTCCTGGTCTCCTTGGCTAGGACTAGGTGGAGCAAACAAAAAAGTACTAGTCCCAAGACTCAATACCAACTCTGCACACCGCAGCAAGATCTTTCAGCTGGAAAGCTGTACTAGATCACTTTCTTGCAGTTTACCCCTCAAACACCTTCCTCAAAAATTCCCTTCCCAATGAATTCCTTGAAGTGCATTCACCTGAATGATTCTTCTCCTGGAATGAGTAGCCTCAGCTCTCTTCAATGGGATTTTTTATTAAGATTGCCTAGGTCTTTTTGGGTTGGTTGTCATTAATTGAGCCACCTGCTCTGATCCCACTTTCTTGGGGGATCGTGACCCCAAATGTAGGGAGGTTTCCACCTGCAACATAGGAAGTGTTTGAGGATGCTACCACTTGTCTATTTGCTCTCCACCTAGTCTCCTCCACCAACTTGACCAGTAATGCTCTTTTTAACAGCTCTCCCAAGCTGTTTTCTCCACTTTTATTTATTTAAAATTAAAATATTCAAAATTACATTCCACATCCTTGACTCTGCTGAGTCATCAGCTACAAATTTAACATAAATTTTAACATAATGTATTAGAATAAAAAATAAGATAATATTATTTTGCAAAATTGGGGCATGTGACAGAACCCTAGTAGTCTAGGTTCAACTTTAGGGATAACACGATATTTTCCTTTCCTCCCTTTTCTTTCCATACCATTGATCTGTGCGGAAACTTTCTGAATCATTGATCTTGCAGATCACAGAAGGCAGAAGTTCAAACCTTTTACGACCAAATTGTTGTATTTTTGTATTTCCACTTTTCTCCCTTTCTGCTCCCTTCCAGACCGTTGATCTTCACAGAAATTCTCTGGACGGTCGATCTGTCGGATCGCGAAATGTGGAAATTTAACTTTTCACGACCAAAATCTTATGTTTTCCGCTTTCTGCTTTTTCCCTCTCCACCTTTTTCTTTCCGCATTGTTGATCTATGTGGGAGCTCTCTGGATCGTCGATCTTGTGGATCGTGGAAGGCAAAATTTTTAACCTTTATGACCCAATTCTTATGTTTTCCTCTTTCTGCCTTTCCGCTCTTTAGCAGAAAGCGGAAGGTGGAAATATCAACGTTATGACCAAATTTTGGCCCTTTTCACTTCCGCCCTTATGTTTCTACCTTTTGATTTCCCGCTTTTTCAGGGCCATTCATTTATGCGAAAACGTTTATGAACCGTTGGATATTGGACTACGGAAAGTAGAAGTCGGGTTTTCCAATTTTTGCAACCTGAAACTTTACCTTTTCTACTTCCACCCTTTGCTTAACCGATGGTTTATGTGGAAGCTCTCTCAACCGTAGATCTTGGACTGCAAAAAGAGGAAGTCGGGTTTACTACCTTTTATAACCAAATTTTTATCTCTTCTGCTCCCAATTTTCCTTTGGTAGAAATGATTTTCAGGATTTGATATTTTCTATTTTACATCCAAGCCATCTATTCGTTGTAGAACCTCATTAAAATTCATCAAGGTCATAGGATAAGGAAATGTTCTAACTTTATTCCTCCATTTACTGGCCAGATCCCCTACCAATTATTTAGCCCAAAAATGGTGCTAACAACTGGCTCCAACTAGGGATGCTATCCTCCCTACGAGGTAGCAAACAACCTCGTAGACCAAGTGCCAAATCCATTGGGATGCTCTCAATATTTCCTGAAATCCCCCAACATGTTCTAAAAACAAAAACTAAACTGATGCTAAAACAAACTGAAAAAATTACTGAAAGAGATGCTCGCCATGTTGAACTTATTCATACCTACCTACCCTACTTACTAAGTATCAATGCCTAGTCAAGTAACTTCTGAATTCTAGTGAAGCCAATCAAGCAAATGATCCCATAAACCAATTTTATCCTCATGCTTGATCGAAAACAGAGATGAAGACTTAATGGAAAAAGGTTATGATAAAGAAATTTATCTTTCCTGTAAAGACATAACCAACCATTATCTCTGCAAAGATTCTCCATATATTTCACCACTGGATCATGACAACCTACAAATATTTATGTTAAGTGCTTGTCATGATAGGGCTTCTCCAACTGCAACTAATCTAGCACCCTGCCAACATGCTCTTCAAGAAAACCATGCAGGGAATGCTCTTGACAATTTGCAAATGAGACATCAACTTCTTCATCTAAACTCTCATAATTTAAAATCCAATTCCTTACAAATGTTTCAAAGAAAATATCATTGTGTTTTTCCATAGAATCAAGCAAAGTAATTCTTGAATCTAATAAACATAAAGAAGTATCCCATTTGGAGCCCTCCTTTTCTTCTTGGTGATCCAATCTGTTATTGCATTCTACTGCTTGAGGTGCATCATCTAAGTGGCCATCGTCACATTCATAATATAAAGGCATGCTGAAATATTCTTTAATAATATCACTAACATAGTTTTCAACATGTTGATTGCACTCTTCATAAAGAAAAATATTATGACTCTCTTCATGCACATCACTGGGTTGATTATCTTCTTGCTCATCAAAACAAGGATTGGGATGCAGAGTAGGTTTTAGTTGTTCACCCTTCCCTTCCTCTTCTTTGTGATTTAACCCCTCATGGGAAACTGTTGTTTCTTCCATAGGTTGGGATTTATGGGATGATTGTTTTCCCTTTTCATTGTCTATTTATGAAAATGTCTTATCCTCAACTTTTTGTGCTTGCTTAGATATTTTATGTATATATATCAGCAATTCAAATGAAGCATAACATAAAAGAAAACGGTCACTTTCAGCACACTCACTATCTTCTCTGTTTTCAGTCTTTTGACCTTGGATCACAATGGAATTTTCTTCATCAACAGGCCTTGAACTTACAGAATATACATCTGGTTTTTTAGGCATAACATCCAAGTAGTCATCCTCATACTCATTAGATATAGGTGGACTGAAATCCTTTTTAAAACCATCACTAACAGGGTTTGTGACAAGCTGATGATATCCTTCGTAAAGCGTATTCTATTTCTGAAGAAATTGCTACCGCGAAAGGGTAACTACTAATTGAACAGGGGCAACCTCTTCTAGTAACACAATTTCAGGATTTGAAAGATATGAGGAACAATCTGATTGACATCCCCAACTTCCTTCTCATCCACACAGATAATGACAAGAATGCTGCAAACTATCATCAGTTTCAGGAAAAGAGATATAGTTGGTTGAGACAGAGCTTTGGCTTATGTCAACTTCAGTCAAGGAAGACATTACCAACTACTGGGAATTTTCTTGCATATCATGGAAGTTGGTTTTTCTTTATTTTTGACCTGAGTATTCATGTAACACTACTACATTTCGATCCAAAATCCGACGGAAAAATCCGACGGCGCATGGATTTCTCTTTTTAAACTTACCAAAAATCACAAGGATACATTTTTTTTTTTGTAAATGTGGCCACAAGCGTCGGTGAAGCGATGGTTATTCTCATAACCGTCGGTTAAGCGACGACACCTTTCTATTTTGATACTGCTCTTACTCTACCATTTTATTCACTATTCACTGGGCTCAAGCATCGCTTAAGCGACGACGCTTTTCTATTTTGCTTTATTCACTATCGCTCGACCCCAACAATTCACATTCAGTTCGCTTCCACCTTGCCTTTCTGTTAGTTATGCTTTATGGATCCCTTCTGTTCGCTTCATTGCCCGCATTCTATTGGAAATCCGACCCTATACTTTCGCTTTCATTTGAAGGATCATCCGACCGACAGGGATTATGCGAGGAGCCATACCGCCACAGCAGAATTGGTGAAAAGCTCATGGTTGATTCATTCACAAGAAGATATCGCTAGGATAGGGGATCGAGATAGATTGCTTGCCTTGGTTCGTTGGTCGGGTTTCTCCTTAGAGCCTGAACTCTGTTAGTCAATCATTTGACAGAGCCGGACGAGGGTAAATGACATTGAGCTATTTTGATTTGGTTAAATAGCTCAATACAATAGATCATAGGTAAATACAAAAAATCACAGGTTAAATGAAGAAATTAGAGGTTAAATGAACTAAATTATAGAATAACTGAAAAATTTGTGTTTTTAAGCACCAGATGGAAATAATTACTCGTTAAATGGAAAAAATTGCAGGTTAACTTTTTCACATTAAGTTTTCAGCGTATATGGGCCATTTTATTCCAAAACCAGGATTTTGGTTCACCTAGAGAGTTTTCAGAGTTTTTCAGGTTGCCTTCTAACAATATTTTCTAATATTCTCCGATATTCTGATAAGTTTCTTTCAATACCCATGGAAATATATTCTCCAAAACAGTATATGCTACATTGCTAGAGATTTTGAATCGATGTGTAAGTCAACAGTGTCCGTTTGCTCCAGATTTTCAGTAAATACGGTTAGCATATTGTTTTCTTGTATAATGATTTTTTAGAGTTGATATAGGGTTCGTTTTATTGGAAAAGTTTGACATTGACTAGGGGTTCTGTCAAATGAGGTTTACAGTTGACACTGGGTGTTTTTTTAAGCAGACTTTCAGTTGCATTCATTCAGATGATCTAAGAATTCAATTTAAAACCCAAGAAAAAATTGTTGACCTTATTTTTTGTTTCCAAGTGTTTGTTCAAATGTATTTTTTAGCCTCTGGTGAGCCCATTGTGAAATATTTGGATATTTGTATGCACAGGTTCTCTCTGTGGTTGGTCTTTTGCAAGATGAAGTGGACCCAATGGTATCAGTGATGAAAGTTGCTCTCTGGGTGAATTGCTGCATTCTTCTGTAGCTTTGTGGTTCTGCATTCAAAGTACATTTTCCTTTTTTGAGGTGGGTTTCCTGTGCAAATTTGGTGTGTGAGATGTCCATGGCAGTCACTGGTGATTTTCAAGAGAGCTTCTTGTGAATTGCTCTAAATTGGCTCTTGTCCCTTGAGCACTCTCTTATTTGGCAGATGTATTTCTATTCTGAGCAATTTCTTTGTTATTTCTACCTGGTGTGGGTAGATTCAGTCTATGTATTTCAGCATGACTGTCTGTTTTTATCCTCCAACACCACTATGCAGTCTATGGCAGGTTCCTTGGAATGTTGAGCGCATATTTGGTGCTACTCATGCTCTCCAAGTGGCTTGTGAGCACACTACAACCATTGGAGGGCTTTCTCTCATGTCGTTGTCATAAACATGACCTAGAATACCTTTTTGCATCACTATTTGTTAAGTATTGTGATGTAGGATAATTGGTAACTTGCCCAATTGTTGAAAGGGCGGCCTTCTTACTCCCACGTAGGATTGATTATTGACATTTTATAATAAAATATTTTTAAGGAGGATATTAGAACCTTTGTTTGGAGGTGTTATTGGATTGATTTATTTTTCCAATGTGTAATCTCAAAAGGTCTCAAAGTTTTTCCCATATATGCTGCATACAATATCAATTTGCAATTTTGTTCGGGGTGTTGCGAAGACCATTATGTAAATGTTGGCCTTCCAATCATCGATGAGTATTTGTACACCACCATTTGTTCTCCTCTTTGAGATCTTCTTCCTTGAGGACATAGCACACTACAACCAATGGAGGCCTTTCTCTCATGCCGCTGTCCTCAACATGATCTAGAATACAATAAATTGGGTTAATTACTCATATGTAGGCTTCACAAATTCCACCAATACATCAGAGGGTTTGCATGTGGCCTCAAGTGAAGATTAAACATAATCTCAACATGAACAATTCACTGATGATGTATAAATAAGCCATTCAGTGCTATGCATGCATGTGCATTGGCCCTCCTCTGGTGCTATATATGCACCTATGTTTGCCCTTCATCTGCATAAGAATTGGCCTTTTTATGGCCCTTGCAAGTGTGTTGGCCCTCATGGAAAAAGGGAAATTTGTAGGGTCAGGGGTTTTTTGCAGGGCAGTGTTTTACACATGCCAGCCTTCCTTCAAAAGGGTAACAACAGCACTTGCATGGGCCTTCCTTTGCATCTTTGATCTCTTTCCTTGCTTGCATTGGCCAACCTTTGTGTTTCTCTCTTTCTTTACCTGCATGAGCCATCCTTTCACGGGCCTTCCTTGCAGGAGAACAAATTTAATAGGATGTTTGAGAAATTTTAATTCAGGCTTTTAAAAATTGCCTAAAATTTGAACATAATCTCAAAATATCCTGAAGTTGGTGACAGAGGGGTTAATAATTTGGTACTTATATTCCATGATTAAGGAGATGGATAACTCTGATACTGACTAAGATCAGCTCTTTATATTGTTAAAGGGTGGTAATATCCACCAAGTATCCTCAAATCAGGAGGGTTGTGAGAGGAGTATCCTTAATTTTGTTATATGAAATTGTGCTAGGCATGAACCATAGATTATTGGGAGTTTACTTCCCAACAATACATATAAGCCAATAGAAGATTCCAT
The DNA here is from genome assembly GCA_001517045.1 of Pseudotsuga menziesii. NCBI lineage: Eukaryota > Viridiplantae > Streptophyta > Pinopsida > Pinales > Pinaceae > Pseudotsuga > Pseudotsuga menziesii. The sequence goes on from LPNX010381766.1 coordinate 94,578, forward strand.
ATGTCAGCAATGAATGTTTGAACCCATGCCGAAACCCATAAACTTATAGACCAATGCTTATCCATAGCCTTATCCTCAATAAACACATTTAGATGCTAACACCTTAACATGTGCACACTAAAGATATCTGTGCAAGATTGGCTTACATTCTGTAATAGAGGAGCTAGATTTTCAAAATGTATTCAATCACTTCACTTTTCTATAATCAATTCAATCACTTTGCCTGTGGAATGCTTCTTCTATCATGTTGTGCACAATTGCCAATAAAAAAACATAGGACATTACAATAAAATTGTTGGGCTTAGGACTATGTTGAGGTAGTAACTAGTTACTTGTTGGCAGCTAGCAACAACCTATTCATTTCTCAATAAGATGAAGAGTGATTAGCTCTTTCTATGATTCATCATTAGAAAATTATGAAAGAGCACCTTCAGAATCTTTAATTCTGAAGGTACTCTTAATCAAAGGAAGGTAAAATATTATTTGAAAAGTTGGTGAAACACGCCCATGAACTTGGTAATTAACAATTGTCAGTTAGTTTCATAAATTTTTATGCAATTATTTCAGACATTAAAATAAATTTATGAGACTTAAGAAATTTGAAATAGTTTGCCAAGAGAAAATCAATAAAACACGTTTTGTGTTGAGTAAGGTATTACTAGCCCTAAGCTCATAGAACTGATGGTGACTTTTAAAGTTTATATTCCATATAATACCTTACTATGATTTTTTGTAAATATTATAATTAATGAATAAAGTAGTTTTTATATAGGAATGTTTTACATAGGATAGTTTCATCACTTAATATCCTATCAATCTAATGTTGGATTTTCCTCGATAGGATGTTTGAAAGGTTTAAACTTAGTCTTTGTATATACATAAGCATAGATATTAAATCCAGCTATTTCATTAAGCCATGTTAACATTAGAGTATGCGATTTCACCACCTTGCATGCCACCACTAATCATGATTAAACTGGAGATGACTGTTAATATTGACTGAGTTTACAAGGAGCCATTTGTCAGGTTGATAAGCGATTATCACTTGGATCAATGAGTTGGCATGAGAACGTGGCTTATACCTCTTGATAAATCGACAACTGTAAAATATGAATGCATCGTATTAACAATGTTAAATGCTGATAGTCATTTCCAATTAACGTCGATGTACCTGTTCATTATTAGCCACTGTCCATAATCAATGGATGAAATTATGATCTATCAATCACAATATCTCTGGTTCACCAATTTGGTGGTGATTACTACTAGTCGTGGTTAAACGTAGATAAACCTGCATGAATCATGATATAAAGTGAAGTTGCAGCATTCAACATTGCTTAGAATTCGGATAAAAATGGCAGGTTCAGAGATCTCATGTCTGTCAAATCTAAAGCATGCGAAGTCTGCCCCATCATGTCTTTTGTATGGGTATGTATTCCCTCTATGTTCACCTCTCCATTTATTTCAATTCAAATCCAGGAGAGCGTAGAAGAAACCATGTCTCCTCTGAACCGTTATGAAATCTCTGGTTCTGAACTTATAGAAGCAGACTAGGAGGTTGCTATGCGATTCGAGAAAATGGGGTGGGGGCATTTCTTTAGAAGTTTCGATGGCCACCATGCAGAGATTACTAAACTGTTCGCCATGAATTTTAACGATGACAGGGTGCAAATTGGGGGTTTTGAGTTTATTATCAACGAAGATAAGATCGCAGAATCCACTAAGCTTCCACAGGTTGGAGAGCGCTGGTTTAAGGGCAGCATGGTTAATAAGAAGAAATGCTTGGCTCTATTAATGCCATTGCCGGATGATACGAAGCTGAAGATAGGCGTCCCTGTTAAATTTCTGAAGCCCGAATGGAGAGTTTATTACGAAATACTGGTAAGGTACGTGTCCTGTGACGGACGTTAGGGCCCATTTGCACTTATACCATTTACGATTGCTATTAGCATTACGAGGTTACAAGCTTAATTTGCCTTTCTATTTATGGCAAAGTCTAAAGAAAATGTCACAGACTGTTAGAAATTTTAGTAACCCCGATAGGAGTCTTTTCCACCACGGGTTAATAAAAATTATATTGCAATTTCAATTATCTGCAAATGGCAAGTCTTGGGATAGTTTTTTAGTCGACTGTCAGTTGGGGCCGACGCAGCATTGGCCGAATCCATCCCCACGTAAGAAGCGAAAAGCCATAAATTCTGGGGTTAATAGTACTTCTGAAACTATATCAGAAGTAAAAGGATTCGAGGAAGTCAGCATACCCATAAACAAAGGGATCAGTAAGAATGATGACAGGGATTCAGTTCCTTGCAACTCCAAAGCAGTCTTGGATAAACCCTTATCTAATAAAAGTGGTAGCACCCCTGCAGAAATAGAAGAAGGATTAACCAAAGGTAAAACTGATAATAATGTTGAATGTAAAAATCCATTTGAAACAAATAAACCTGATGAATATAACAGAGAATCTATGCATAGATTAGATCATCTTGCTCAGATTTGTTGTGATAAGGAAGGGCTTGGTTTTGAAAATCTATCGTTTTCAAGAAGGGTTACGAGGAGCATGCACAGTATCCATACGATTTCGGGTCATAAGGTGAATCAACAAGATTCTAAGCCTGCAGTCATTAATATTGAAGATGATACCCCGTCATCTATCCCTAATACAATTAATGTAAATAATCCTACTTTTGTACAGGGTAATGATGTAAAATCGGGCAAGGCCGAGGTTACTCAAAAAAGTGTAGACACAGGTATTGCAGACCCTGAACCATCGTCTAGTCAGTATATTGACAGGCCTATGTCTCCTCAGGTAACAAATGAAGATGAGACTCTACAGCGTACACAATATAATGCATTCCAGGATAAAATTATGGAGTTCAAGGGTAAACTGAAGCATTGTCTATCTAGTACAGCATTATTAGAAGAGGAAAATAGAACCTTTAGAAAAGAATTGCTGGAGTGGATTGGTAGATGGAAAGAGATGAGTGCTAAGAAGAATCAATACAAAAAATCAAAGAAGTCAATCATAGGTACAAACCAGCTATTGCTTAAACGAATTGAAAAGAAAAACATTAAGATTATCAGGTTAAAGGCTAAACTAGCAGAAGCTCGAAGAGTAGTCGCTCTTCAGAATAAAACTTGATGATGTTCTCATTTCTTATGTCGCTGCAAAATAGGTAATGATCATTTTTGTTTCGCATGCCTGTAAAATTGGAGATTTAACAGGCATGCATTTAAATTTCAAGTTTATTTTGTTACCTATGTTTTAATTGATTTTAATAAAATTCTTCAATTGAATTCAATGCAGGTAGTTTTGTCATCATTCCTCTACAGAATCTCAGGACATGGTAAATACATTGGCATGGAGATGTGGCTGTTTGTTACGAGCTGGACTTTCATTAATGGACAAGAATCTTCTAAAGTACCTCGACTCAGGCTAGTCATTTTCTGTTTTATAGTGATAGGTGTCATATAAGAGATTGGATGCTCTTTTTAGTTAGATGAATCCTATAATGTTGCATGCAACATTAATAGGAAAAACTGAATCGTAGTATTATATAAGGTAAAGACTTTGATAAACAAGGGGATGGAGTGTTTGAAGAAAACAGACTGGAATTATATTTTGTTGCTGGTGTTTTGTTTATTTCCGAAGTTGGAACTTTGGATGTGAATACTACTGGACGTCCACAGACTGATACCATTTCTGGTATTTTTGTTTTGGATTATTATATATATTTCAGCATATTATCTTCTTTCGTTATATTAACACAGTGTGCTTTGATATACTGATGTTTAATTACATTTTTACACTTTATCAGCTCAAGATAGTATTTTGAATGAACATCTCATTATGATTATGCTTATTAGTATTTTTACTGTAAGCTTAAGTTATAATGATATACTCTTCTGTCTGTTTAAAATTTCATTTGTATGTTGACAGTGATTTTAAATAGACATTATCTTAAATTCAAATAGTTGTCTTGATTAATTAATTATTAATCAAATTTCAGAAAGTTAAAATTAACTGTTTATTTGCAGTTATTTTGCGGTTCTGTTGTCATATAACAGAGTGACTTATTATTCATGATTTAAATGTGTCTATTTGAATTATGCTTTAGTCTTTCTGTTCATCTTCTACTGATTAATAGTTAATATAATTTTTTTAAATATGCTCTCAGCTGAGATAGGTCATATAGAATAGTTTAAGTTAAATTTTATTTTATTTTTTCTTTAGTAGTTGAATTAACAACTGTTAAATTGATTTTTCATACCTTGTATAAGTTTTATACTCTTAAAACAAAATCAAAGTCTTTCCTTAAGAAAGCAACCATAGGACAGTTTAGATAGTTTAATTTAATCATTTAGATAAAAATAACATTAGAATAGGTTAGATTTTGCTGGTTTTAAGTTCTCCTTAAGAGACAAACTAGCTGGTAGCAGGACCATAACCTGTGAGGTTTTGTTAATTCAAACACACCGGACGCTGCTTTAAGCTGATTGTGTGCACAAAACCTCCTTATTGGCCTAGATTCAGAAAATCGGGCCAACATTACTCTAAAGGGTCATGGGGTTGAGTGAATGCTCATTTGGTCTTATGGGACCTCCCATCATTCTCATGTGCATCACTGACAACCAAACTCTTTATCATGCCCATGTCACACCTATAGGCTACACTTGCATGCTTAAACTCCTGTTTGAATTGTCTCAGGCAAGTATTGAGACACAGTCAATAAATTATTTCTTATATGCATAATATGCTAAGATGCCAGGAGAGAGACCATTTTTTATATCCCTAAACCCTCTGCCCCACCTTTTCTTATTTCATTACCATTTCCCATTTCTCCTTCCTGGTAACATACCTCACATATAATAATCATAGCTTTGTGGTCCTCTATAAATTTCTTAATTCACAGGCTACAACTTTTGAGCGAGACTGTATTAGAGACAACAAAGTGCAATATGTCTAGGTCACCTCATCCCTCAAGAAGGCATGCTTGTGGAACCACTATTATTGCGTGATTAATTTTAGGTCTCTAAGGGATCAATTTGGTCTTTGGATGATAAAGAACACATCGCTACTAGACCAAGTGGCATGTGGCTTCCTAGGGTCTTGCAATGTCCATATGGATCTAAGCAATCCTTCTGTAGATGTATCATCAAACAAGTATTAGGTGATCTTATACATGTGGATTATGAACATGGAAGCTAATTTTTTGTTACAGGGTCTTAGGTTGATGGAAGTTTCAAGGTTTTCTGGGCCATGTCATAGTTCTCTGTTTTCTAGGCCATGTCATTGATTGTCCCAGGGTCATACTCGCAATCCTTGTAAGTACAGGTCATAGTTCTAACTAGGGTAACTAGTTTTTCAAGCAAAAAAGGAAAATACTGTAGTCAGGTTTCCTATTTTTCTAATCTGTGTCAGTCAATGACTGTGGAAGGGGATAACCTACGATGCATGTAACAGATAAGAGATTTTTTTAATAGTGAAGGATACTAACCACTTAGAGATCACTCACTGCATGCTCTATCTTGCTTGCTTATTTATTCAGATATTTGGGTGCCTGTCTGAGATCTAAAGACTTTGACTGTAATGATATGTTACAAAGAGGCTATGGAGTTTGTTAAGGAGATTGAATCTCATTTTACCTTCCATATTGGCTGCAGTGTCAATCCCCCCAGGGAGTGATTGAATGTATTACAAATTGGCAATTACCATGTCACAACTTGCTATTATAGGAGATAATAAGGAAAAATAACCCAAGGAGAACATAAACATATACAATACTGACCTAATGCTACCCTTATCTTGCTTCTTTCTTTTCAGTGTGAAGTTTTAAAAATGCGGGTGCTTTGGGGAAAGTTTCTGAAAGTTGTTCTCAGTTATATTTTTTAAGCATTTAGTTATCTGTACCCTCCTATTTCCCAGAACTTATCTTTCACATTTCCATTAAATTTAAAGTTTCAATGTATCCAAATATTTGCCAGACATTTCTATAAGTTGTTTCCCTTTAGTTTCCCTTCTTGACAAAGTTGCCAATTTCTTTGTCTTGTTTTTTCCTTTTCCCTTTTCTAACTCAATTGTCTGATAGCAAAGTTGGAATCAATAAATTTTAAAATTTAAGGTAATTATTAGCGTTAATTTTACTGACACTGAGACTTTTAGGGAATGAAACCATGCTCAGATTTGAAGTTTATCTGCCCAGAATTCACTTTTTGACATTTGTAGCTCTTGCTATGCTTGGACTTGAGAAAGATTGCTACTTGATGGATTTAGGTTGTCCAAAATGCTATTTCAGGACTGTTTTTGGGATGAGGTATGCTTATAAGAGCCCTAGTTGCACCCAGATATGCTCCTTATGCCTACATTCATGCTCAGAAGTGATCATAATGGTTGTTTGGAGGTTAGGCAAGGTTGAAATCAGTCAAGGCATGCCCAGATCTGCTTGAATGTTTCCCCAAACGAAGTTCCATTGCTTGTTTAATGGTTGATATATGCCCAGAATTGAACAATAATGATGACAGACTGCTGTTCACGCCAAAAGGATTTCCCAGAATAAGGAACGAGGCCACTTCAACCCTTAAGACTTCTCAGAAAGTTTCTAGACCTGCTTAGGATTATGAATGAGGCTGCTCCAAAGCCTTTTACTGGTGATTGAAGTCGGAAATAGTCCACAAACTTCATGAATATTCATCTCCCCATAGCATCATCATGAGCACATCCATCATCAAACACCAATCCATGCATGATAAATCAAATATATGAAGAATGTCACCCCCTGCAGAGTGTGATCAAAAGCACACGTGGACACCCATACAAAATGGGGGTAGCATACCCAATGCAACCAATTGAGCATTTAATCAATGCCAAAAGTGTTTTCCTTATGTTTGGTCATTATCCAAAGCAATGTTACATCATGTTCTCCAGAGATCAATGCTGATTTTGATGATAGTTTGTGGCAGCAAGAGGCAGCTGTTTATGTAGATTTGCAGCAGCCTGGTTTGCCCTCTTCGAGGGAAGATTTGAACCATCATTTGCAACCATCTTCATGGAGCGCTATACTTGGAGCTTGATTTGCACATGTGTCTATAGCTTATTTCTTGGAGATTTACACTTGGGAGGATATTTATTCTACATTTTGATGAAATGGCCCACTTTGGAGCTGTTTCATTGCATTTATGTTGGAGTTTGCTAGGGTTTGGAGGTAATCTAGGTGGTCAAAGTTCAAACCCTAGCTTTAGGATTTTTTTGTTGCCTTGTGGACCATTTCTTTGGGAGCAATGCCTTGAAGAAGCTTTCGGAGGCTGAGTTTGACTTCCACTTATCATCCTCCACCCGTGTTTCATGGAGGTACCCTTCTTTTTGGGTTTTGAGTCTCTTGGATATTATACTTGTGGCTTTGACCACCTCAAACATGGAAGAGGGTTAGCTGTGGTCACATTGGCCTCCCTCTTAGTTATCAAACTAATTGCACTAGGGACCGCTTGCAAACTGTACTCAATGTAATGACATTCTGCTAATATTATGGTATAGTGACGGTTGTAGATAATTATTTGATAGGTTGACTTGAAGTTTGATCTCTAATGCTGATCACTGTTTGCTTATTTTCTCCCAATTTCCAACTTGATGTTTACTTGCATAAGGGTTTATGGTAAGTAAAGATATGCTTTAACGATATTTTTTTTGCCTTTGAAATAGCTTAATGAGGAAGATTTTAAGGAAGAACAGAATTTGGTGGCACGGCTTGTTCATATGCTAGTGAATGAAGACCAGAAGGAGATGTTTAAGGTAAGTATTATAGGACCACCTGATCACACGGCATGGGATTCTATAATTCCAGCTACTTTTCACCATATGGGATTGGGTTTTTTGGTTTTGAAATTTATAAATGGTGCTTTCACCCTTGTCCTTAATCAGCCTTTCAGGGTGAATTCCTCTTAGT
>LPNX010381766.1:102761-122958 GCA_001517045.1 Pseudotsuga menziesii
ACAGAGCTCTCTGTCTCAAATTCATTGCATTTGGTTACAGATCTCTCTGTCTCAGATTCATTGCATTTGGTTACCATGTCTGCATACAGATGGTTTTGAGTCTCCTACAACAAATCAGACCTCCACAAATAAGTGATGTCAAAGGTTATGTCGCAGACATCTAATGGGACTACATCACAATCCATTTCATCAATGAAATGAACTTATATGCCAAATTTGGTCTCACATTGTCTGGCAGAGCCATTGCAATGGATGATTTTCTGGATGCTTGTTGGTATTTAATCCCAAGTTCTGCACTAACACCTATGAGATTGGATTCTTCTGACTTCACTGGCCAAACAATGCAGTGACCTTCTTCAACATCTTCACTTGAATCTTGATGTTGAACAACTGTTCTCTCATGGCACTGAGTTTTTTCAACTCATCCTCATTAGCTGGTGGTTTTTCAATTTTGTATGCTCATACAAGTGATCTTCCCATCTTGTTTCGAGTCACATTCTAATTCTTGTCCCTAAATATTGGTGAGAGCTTGCTTCGATGCTTTCTTCCGATTTCTAGGATGCAATTCCAAGGGAAATTTCCAGCATTTTGTCTTGGTATGGCCATCTATACTACAATAATTGCAAATAGCAATGATTCTCACCACTGTCCTTCGACTGAGCAGCTTTGTAGGTCATCCTTCTGTCATGTTGTTGGGAACCATACTTTGTGTTTCCTATTGCTCCATTCTATGCTGGTTTTCTGTCCCTTCTTAAAGGGATCATCAAGTTTATTTCCCTCAAAGAGGGCTAGTTTCCTTTTGATTTAGCCACACAAGGCTCCTTGGTGTTTCATCAATAAGTGCCGATCTTCCAGCTAGAGGCTTAACATAATGGATTGCTTCCTGAATTTGGTGGTATAGTCTTGGACATTTTGACCATCGCTTTGGTATAATTATTTACTATTGCCATTCAATCAATTGTTCCTCTTGATAGCCAATGGGATAAAACTATTTTTTCAGGGCTCTTGAAAGCAAGACTTCTTCATAAATTAATTGCCTAAGCTTCCAAAGATGCTTCCAAGAAGGGGTCACTCAAAGATGCCCACAAAGAAACCCAACACTGAGCTCCAAAGATATAAAAGAACTCCAATTTTCCCATAGCAACACTTAGATGCTGAACGCTACCTTAAACCCTCTGAAATTACCTCCAAAACAGACGTTTCCAAAGAAGGCTGAATGCTGATCAGAAATCAGTGGAAAAGATTAAAAAAAGGGGTGGCCCTTCATTTGTTTCCCAAGTTCACGGTATGCTTTTCATTTGTTTTCTTTCAATCTGGGTATTGGTAATCTAGGGTTATTCTTATGAGCAGTCAAGTGCATCTGTTACCCTTTGAGACTAAAGTGTAAATTGGAAGATTACAAAAATGAAAATGTTCAAGAAATTTATCCATAGCCAAATCCATTTGTGATAGCAGTCTTTTTTAATATTTGAAATTCAAATTTCTCTACTGCATTTTAAAGTTTATGATATTTACAAATGAAAATATTATAATTATATTATCCCATATTGTCTTGCAATTCAATGATCATTTCCAAGAGCATAGCAACCATTTCTTTTTCCTTAAATAAACTTTGATTTTCATTAAAATTAGTAAAAGATCACAATTTGTTAATTGAAAATAGTTAATTTCTCTGGGCCATATTTTATTATCAGTATATTGTTTGTAGTATGTATAGATCTTTGTATTCTACTTTGTTAATGTAGATTGTTGTTAGGCATTAATGTTCAAAAAGTCTTTAATGAAATGAAATTGGATCTGAGCTGTAATAAAAATAATAAATGTCTACCATGCAACTAGGCTATCTTTTCAAATTCTAGTGATGAGCATTGGATCTTATTTCAGCTGAAGTTTCTATTGAAAATCAGATTATGTATTACAGATTGCCCCAAAAACCTTCATTCCAGCACTGTTTGGAAATGCAACTGAGGATGTATTCATCCAGCCACATCATTCTGACATCATTTTCAAATTATATGCTGTATTTCAATATCATTTTTTATCAAACTAATTGTCTTATGTCTTTAAAGCAAGATTAATATGCATTTAACAAATAGTTTTTCTTATATAGCTAATGATGGATGTTCCATATAGGGGGATAAGAATATTAAAAAGTTTGAGGGTGATCATAACTCTGCACGTCCCCAGTTCTACTACGACTCAGTTTCTATTTTCTTCTACAATGTCCTGCATGCTCCACAATTGTCAGCTATGGGCACTACTGCAGCTGATAAATATTTCGATCTTGGAGCTTTGCATATGGGCCATGATTTGGATGAGGTAATTTGTTCAAGTTTTCCATTCTTTCATTCTTCCCTTCATGAGGTAATTGTTGTTTATGTATGGACAAGGCCTAATCTGTTAGATGTAATCACCTTGTGATATAATATTGTCCGATATATACATAAATTTTTGTGTATTCATACTGTGTTCATTGTGAATTGCTTTTTTGATGTTTTATGTGACTACATTGTTTCCCCATTTCCTGAAAATTGAAAGTGCCTTTTCCAAAATATGTATTGTTTACTAAATTCCCTTCAGCGGTATGAGTCTTCTTCGCAGACTGAAAAGATGATGCCTGTAAGATGCTGAGGTTTTGGATGAACTTCAAAAATTCTTTTCTTTTGTTCTTGATATTGGGGCTTATTGAAATTACTTTTTTAGGTCTTAGAAGGTACTGTAGAGAAAGATGGCGTTATAATTGAGCTAACAAGGGAAGAGATGGAGTCATCTTTGGGACAGGTCAGTATTATGAAATGAATGTAGTATTCTGAATTTTTCTGCTTTTAAAGTAGTCGTTTGAAAATGAAATTAATCTTCAGTTCCTGGATCTCACAGAAATGCAGCAAGATTTTAAACTACCAGTCAATTGAATGGAATGATATATTTCATCCATTTTATGATGCTCATGGGGCTCAACATCAATGTATCACTATTTTCTTGCTCCATGTAGCAAATTTTTCTGGGCTTGTACTTATTGTTTCCTAATAAATTAAATCTAAGCCTAGTCCTAGCTATATCAACAACACTTATATATATATTTTCCTTAGAAGTAACTCACCGAGAAACCTCGGGCTCTTTATTCCTATGATGGTAACCTAGAGTAAAGTGGGCAGTGTAGATTTGTTAGCACCATTCTAAACAATCAGCATTTCAAATCCCCTACCTGCTTCTAGACTGTGGGCCATTTTTTCAGCACGTCATTCTCGCTTCCGTTCTTCATGTTGTTGATTGCATGTGAACCCTGCGCCACTTGGACACCCGCATCCAGGAATATTCAATTGTAATCTAATTTAACTGATGAGACTATAAATACTTGATAATGCTATGCTATATGTTAACATTGTATGTCTGTTACTGCAGACACTTTGACAAGACAAGAGGCATTGGAGGATGATAGATGACCTATGTCTTCTATTCCACAGGCTAGCTTATGATTTTTATTCCTTTGGTTAAATCAGGAATTTGCTACATATCAAATTCATGCTAGGTTGATTACATGTATTTGTTGTTTTTTGCAGCTTCTCTGGGTCAACCTTATCATGGCCACTCTTGGAGCTCTTGCATTGGCAACTGAACCCCCAACTGAGAACCTAATGCACCGGCCTCCTTGTTATTTCGACGATAACCCATTTGGCTATCCTCCTTTTGTTGGTTTTCCTAACTTGAAGCTAACCATGCCCAACATATGTAAATTGACATTATAGTAAAATTGAGTAGAATTGCAAATAAGTACTATTGCTTTTTATTCCTTCACTGAAAATGATCAGAATTCTAGTGTAGCTTAGATTTAATGGGGCACCATTTAGTAATTTACGATTCATTTTGTTAATTATAAATTTATACCACTCCGGAAAACTGTTAATAAAAGGAAATGCCACTCCGGAAAGCTCGTCCATTAGCCTATGCAACACAACACTCCAATATGTATTCAATGGTTTGTCTCCAACGATTAGTACAAAGATGGGTGATGAAGCAATGCTATGGTTCTGTCATCTTTGCTCAGCTTCAGAACCCATGTTTCTGCTGTCAGAGTTCACTGCTACAAGCATTCTATTGTTTACTCAGGAATTTAAACTAAATATAATCGGTGAGGAATTGACAGAGTAATAACTTCTTCCACTATAAGCTTATGATAATATTTGTATTTTTTTTTTAAAAACACTTATAGCCGTCAGTTAAGCGACAGCTGTAGGTGATTTTTTTTTTTTAAATTCAATAAGTGTCGCTTAAGCGACGGTTTTTTTTGGCTAAGCGTCTCTTAACCAATGGTTTTCTTTGGTGAACCGACGGTTAAGAAACACTTAGCCAAAAAAACCATCGCTTAAGCGACACTTATTGAATTTAAAAAAAAAAAAAATCACCTATAGTCGTCGCGTACCCGACACTTAACCGACGATTTACATTTAACCGACGGTAAACTGACCTGTTGCTTAACCGACGGATTGGAAAGATGTCGGATAACCGACGCAAATCCATCGACGCTTAAAAAAATTCATAGTGTCGTACATGCGACAGGGAAGTGTCGAAAATCCAACAATACGGCCGTCAGATTTTTGGTCGAAATGTAGTAGTGTAATATTTCTAAAATCTCTTCATCCATATACTGATCATCATCGTATATGTCTTTCCAATTTTTAATGAACTCGTTATCATGTGTACAACAATATTGAAGTAACAACAAAGAAGGATATTGATCTTTGAAATGTTGTATGAAAGTATTTAAGGGAGGGTAAACTCCTTGCCCTCATACCATGACCTTGCATTTCCTTCTAAACTAACCATGCATATTCTCATTAAAGAATATTCATGCCACCCAACCCCCAGCTTATGTACATGCTTATGAAATCTAAACAAATGAATGGAAGCATCATCCCCCTTTTGATCTTTGAATTTTGGAAGATATGCTTGTTAACCTACATGAGTTATTCGATTTGGAAAATCAGGAATGTGAGAAATATTCATAGGAGCATACCTTATAGCCAGAGAACTCATCTTGATGATAGAGAAACTGAATCAGATCCTCAAAATTTTCAACCCCTTTTGACAGTGGAGCTGCCATAGAACATTATGAATACTGGATTCTTCACAAATGGAGTCACCAGGTGAAAGAGGCACGACCTTCTTGATGTTTGACCATTGTTCACCATCAACAGTCAAATCTAAAACTCTATTGTTCATACCCAGGGAATATTTGAACCCTCATCCCCGTATCGGTTCTTCTAGACACCAATATCCCCAGTGGATTCATCTTCTAGAAGCTTTGAGTGGAGTATCCAGAGCATATACAACCTATATGTGTCTATGACCAATTTCTTAACCAAGTCGTAGAACTAAGACAATGTCATTTTCCCAGGGTTGATTTGCACTTTTCTCCCTGGAAATGATGCCAATTTTTTAGCACTGAGAATTGTACCCAAAATTGTAGAATGTAAATCCCAAGGTAACAACATAACCACTTTATGAAAGGAAGTTGGCCCCTTCCTTTCTAGAGAGAGATCTCTCACTGATTTTTAACAGGGCCATATATAAATAAAATTCAGATTGAGTTGGTGGTTGAAATAAGGAAAGCATACATTGGGATATGGAGACACAAATATATATGAATCACTGAAGGGTTTGCATGGAAAGAGTCTGCAAAGGAAAGATAATACTTCGGTCACGATCAAAATGTTGTTGGTCTGGTGATAAAGAAGAAAGAATGAAAGTCCACTAACACAGAGCATCGAAAAGATGAATTCTGCATCAACTTTGGTAAGAAATATGGGTGAATATCTGAAACAATAGCCAGAGCATAACAATATGAATTATGAAAGTATTACACACTCATTCTAGCTATGAAAGAAAACATAATGGCAAGTTTAACAGGAAGACATGCACATAAGAAGGGAAATTACAGACTGTAACTACGAAGTACAAAGGAATCTTTGCAGCAATAGGACATCATTCGGCTCTATCATTTTATTAATGATGCATCACAAAATGCATAACACAAAATTTCACGGGTTCCAACCCTGTCTTCCTCTATTGAGGGTATATTTATAGTATCATCAAGCTCCTGAGACCAACCTCGAAAACCTAAAATCAGTTACAAAATCGGGAATTAATCCTAACAAATTCTGATCTGGCAGATTCGCCATGTTCATAAGAAAATTAGGAAAGCATGTTGGGACAGGCGTGGTGGATCAAACAGGAAATTTTGACATCTGGAAACCACGCCTGCTGGATGAAAGCGATGGCTCAAAGCACCTTCGATGGTTTGCAATAGCTTCAATATGCCTTGCATCTTCTACCTGCGAAATAAACCTTAGCTGTAGATCTTGATCTATGAGACATCTTAACCATCCAATGATGCAAACCTACCTGATTTCGCAATCCTTCATCTTTTTAACATTCATGCATTTTTCCATCGCAAACTCAACCTAGACCATAGATCAAATCTCTGCCACGATCTCCATCATTCACACCTGATGGGCCTATCAAATTTTGAAGACTTGGAAATTTTGTTTGTCCTCGCATGTTGTATCAGTGAAATCCACATCCACCATAGATCCTCATCATTCGTTGATCTAGGCCTTCAAAAGCTACGGGATATACCAAATTCCGCGAATTTTAAAATTTCATTTCCTCGTTCTTGTTGTATCAACAGAATTTCTCTCCACCGTTGATCTTACTCCATCATCAATCCTAACCATTGAAACATCTGACCCTTTAAACAATTCTGCAAATCTAGAAAGTTACTCTCTTCGTGTAAGTTATGGCAACGGAATCCACCTCCATCTTGGATCTTTATCTGTCGTTGATCTAGGCCGTTGAAAACCGCGGGGCCTTCCTAGTTCAGCATATGGGGGCATCTACTTATCTCGTGCACACAAACCCCTTTTCCTCACTGTCGATCTTATATAGAGACCTTCCTAACCGTTGATCTGAGATAAATTTGTGGATTGTGGAAACGGAAGGAGGAACCTCGACTTTTCATAACCAAAACTTCATATTTCTGCTATTTGATATTTTCCTTTCCACACTGTTGATTTGTGCGGGAAATTTTCGGATCGTCGATCCTGCAGATCACCTCCTTTCCGATCCCTTTCGGACCATTGATCTTCACGGAAGCTCTCTAGACCATCGATCTAGCGAATCACAAAATGCAGAACTTCAACTTTTCACAACCAAAATCTTATGTTTTCCGCTTTCCACTTTTTCCCTCTTCACCTTTTTCTCTCCGCACTGTTGATCTATGCGGGAGCTCTCTAGATCGTCGATCTTGTGGAATGCAGAAGTTTTAACCTTTACGACCCAATTCTTATGTTTTTTGCTTTTCGCCTTTCCACTCTTCAGCAAAAAGTGGAAGGCGGAAATACAAACTTTATGACTAAATTTTGGCCCTTTCCGCTTTTGCCCTTATGTTTCTACCTTTTGATTTCCCTCTTTTTCTGGGTCATTGATTTATGTGGCCGAAACCTTTTTAAACTGTCGAATCTTGGACCACAAAAAGCGAAAGTCGGGTTTTTCAATTTTTGCAACCCAAAACGTTACATTTTCGGCTTTCACCCTTTGCTATACCATTGATTTATGCAGAATCCCTCTCGATTGTAGATCTTGGACTGTAGAAATCCAAAATAAAGTTTACTACCTTTTATAAACAAATTTTTATCTCTTCCGCTCCTGATTTTCCTTTGGCGGAAATGATTTTTGACCTTTTATCTTTTCTATTGTACATCCAAGCCATCTATTTGCTACAGAACCTCATTAACATTCATCAAGGTCATATGATAAGGAAATGTTCTAACCTTGTTCCTCCATTTACTGGCCAAATCCCTTACCGATTATTTATCCCAAAAAGGGTGCTAACAAGCACTTAGTTTCTCTCTGAATTGGGAGACCCTTGTGAAGTAATGTTGAATTGAATCTCCTTTTCTCATCTTGGTGCCCTTCAGCTGAGCTCTCATATTCATCTTTCTATTGATGTTCCTTCCCTCATACATTCTGGAAAGTGCATCATACATTTTATTTGGTGTCTTCTTAGATGACACTTGAGGGATCAAATGATCTTTGATAGAATCAACAATGATCCTCATTTCCTTGATTAGGTATTGTTCATGTTTCTCCTTAGCTTCAACTTCTGTTGGTTCTGCAACTTCATCCTTGATGTACTTCTCAAGACCATTTTCTCTAAGAATAAGACCAATCCTTTACTTCCATGCTAGGAAGTTTTCTATTCCTTCCAATTTATCCTCAAGATTGGTGCTTGGGGCCATCTTGTTAAGTAGGTCACTAAAAATTGAAATTTCTCAAAATGAAGAGATAACTTTACCGGGAGATGTGCTTGACTGAGGTGAGTTGGTTGTTCCAACTGATTTATGGAGATCCTAAATATTCACCCTTCAAAACTTGCTTAGGAGAATTAGAGGAAATTTGGGGTCTAAAATGCGCCTTATAAGAAAAAGAGCCAATAATAAATTCTTAAGAGTTGGAATTCAAGAACCAATAGAATTTCAATAAAATGAGTCAACCATAATGGATGACTTGTCATATTTATCATATAAAAAAGTACTTTTTTGTTCGTATTTCCAACATATCTTCCTGTATTTTTAATCAAATTGCAAGCAGGAGGGCTTGGTGGTTCCAGAATTAAATTCTAGATCCAACGAGTACCCACACCGCATACTTTGGATGGACCACATTTCATCATCACGTTCTTTCAAGTATTTTGTGTTTTGTGGAAGCGTGGTTCATCCAAAGTATGCGATGTGGGTACTCGTTGGATCCGAAATTTAATTATACATCCAATGAGCCCTCCCACTTGCAATTTGAGTAAAAACACAAGGAGATATGTTGAAAATACGGAAAAAAAATAAAAAAATAAAAATAAAAATTCTTTTCTCCTCCAAAATTAATAAATATTGTTTTATTATTTTAACTATTATTTTATTATTTTCTTTAAAAGGCCCATATTAGACCTCAAATTTCCTCTAATGGTTGCAGCTTCTGCAGAATGTTTGGTTCTGGTTTTTTGCAATTCTCTGGTGTAGGGCTAAACTAGGGTTTGGATTTCCTGGAGATTCAACCACCCAAAAAATTCAATCCTGGTCTCAATAGATGCGCTCTAGGGAGGCACAAATTTCTATGCAATCATATCTTCCAAATTCCAAACTTTGCAAAAACCCTAATTTCTTTCGAAGAGGGAGGAGAGAGAGTTTCACCTTGTGAAAGTTGTCCTATTTAGGCTAGATCTGATACCATGTTAAGATTTCATATGCTCGACTAGATAGTGTTCAATCCAAATTCACAACAATAGCATATGTAGAATCACTAAAAGAAACAAAATCACAAGATAGACACAATATTTACCCTGGGAAACCCTTAAGGGGAAGAAAACCCAGCAAAAATTCCTCTGTATAAGATGTATAAGATATAACCCCAAAAACATATATTCTCCTCCTTGTTGTTCTCTCTCTCTCTCTCTCTCTCTCTATCTATCTATCTCTCCCCTATGTGCTACAAAGGTAAGTGAGTTTGTGTTCTAAAGAGAAGCACAGTTCCTCTATTTATGCACTTTAAGTCGACTGAATTTTACCCTAGACAAGTTGGCCCCACTAAACTTTTTGAATTGACTTCACCTAGGAAGACTCAAAACAATATTTTATATTATTCATTAGGGTACTAATGACCCGACTTACAATGGAGGTTTTACCTCATGACTATGATGTCCAATTACAATAGTACCATTCCGACAGAGGAATAATAACATATCCCTCGTGTTACATCAGTAAAATGCATTTAGAATATCCTTTGAAGTTACAATATTTCAACACTTAGGATGTGTTGAAAATGGTGAGATAGTACCAAGTTCTAACTATTTATAAGATGCACTAGTTTTTTTATTAGTTTATTTATCACAACTGTAGAGAATATTTGAATAATTTATCTTCAATTAAACACACTCAATAATTTTTGAAACTGCATGTATTTAATAGTTCAATTATTCCATTTCCTAGTTACACACTAATCTTAATCATATGGTTGTAGGGAAGTTACATCCACGATTGATTGAAGCAATATTTTCAAGCTTGCTACTTTTGACAAACTCCATAGAAACCATCTTCAAATGACTATGTTAGGCTTGTTCAAGAATGTCCAGATCCAAGCCTTACAATGGATTACATAGAAACCATCTTCAAAATACTATGTTAGGCTTGTTTTTGGGCTGTCCATATCTAGGCCTTATTATGTGCATACCACCATGTTCTGATAATGGGATTCAACTATATTATTATGAAATAATATGGGAATCCTACAAGTGCACCATAACATATTTGGGTACTTCTTCCAAATTACATAGAATCCATCTTCAAATGGATTTGCAAGACTCGTTTCCATAATGTCCAGGCCCATGCCTTACGATGAGCATGCCACCCAGTTTTAATACATTACTATTCAAAATGGAAATCCATAGCTTAATATTGAATCAATAATGGAAAAGCATGCAAATTTTTCTCCTAAAGTTATATTTTGTGTCAATTGCAGGGAAAATACAAAGGAAAAGGAGGGTCTATAGACATTAGATACAATGAACCACAGTCCATGTTGGTGAAAATGAAGTCTAAGATGTTGATTTCTAAGTAGCATCGAGATCCATTCTCTGGGAGAATGGAAGACTTGGTTGGGGGCCAGGGTGTTGATCAATGTTGAGTCCGGGACTGAACCTCATCTTGGTGATGAGAACCATTCTCTGGGAGAATGGAGGACTTGGTTAAGAACTAGGGGGGTGATCAACATATTTTAGTCTAGGACTGAAGCTCATCCTGGGGTTGAGGAACTTAGTTATGTACCAGGACCTTTCAGGGACTAGGAAGCCCTAGATTGGATATAGGTAAGTGAGGTTATCCTCCCCATAGTTAGTTCGATATGTGACTTTATCAAGGGACTGACCACCCCTTGTTCCAGTACCTAGCACATAACCTTGGTATCAATGAGGAGAGTGAGATGAACAATGAATAATCTTCCTTATTTATGATGATGCATCTTGAATTGGTATGTGTGGATCATGAATACCAAGGAGAATTCTTGAAAATGAATAGTTGTGGTCATGGAACTACCTGGAAGGACCAAGGAACCCATTGATGATCCAAGTACCTCACCATAAAGGATCAAGTACCCACTAAAGTGTTAAAATATTAAAAATTCAAAGGACCTAAAAATGTCAAAAGACGAAAAAGATTAAAAGCCCCTTTAGGGCGGGATCCTTAACTTATGGACTTATCTCTCTCTGATGGACTATAGATAAAGTTGCATCCTATTTTGCAAAACATATCAAAGACAATTTTTTCATCTCTAATCAAGAAGACAAAGTTTCTGGGTTATTTGCTGGATATTTTGTCTATCTCTCACACGTGTGGACTAGTTCATGCTACCGAGGTCAGCCATGAGGTCCGGTGGAACTATGAAAGAAATTGTGAGGTTTGGACTGAGTTATGAAGGTAACCATGAGGCTTGATCTACCTTTTTGCAACATGAAACAACCCTTTAGGGTATATCCTTGTGACCCTAACCCTGTCAGGGTCCTCTCCAGACAAGCCCAAATTCTTCCAAGTGGATTACAACCTTGCTATGGACATCTAGAGGACACTTGAAACCTTCTTAGGGTTTATTTCATTGTTTGGAAGTCCTATTAGGGCATTTGTAGATCACGATATCCCTTACTAGGGATTACATCAGCAAGATAAGGAACCCAATAGGTTGACTGAGTTTTTTCCAGGAATCTAGCAGCATACTCAACCACACATACATTTGTTCTAGGCAGTTAGCAGCATATTCAGTCATCCTCAGATTATTTTGAGTGTCTGAAGTCTTGATCAGTCTTGAATAGGATGGTCATTTTCCATTTCTTCATGGTATATGTGCCCTAGGGGTAGTTTGATGAATATGTAAAGGTCTGAAATTTCTTTATCTTCTCATGTTCAAATTCAGTCATCTCATAATAAGGAAGATTTCCATTGCTAGGATATTTATTTCTTGAAAAGGTTTTCCCCGGGGTAAATTTTGTGTTCTTGTGTATGATTGTTTACTATTATTCTACTATTGCTATCTATATCATATCTTAACTACTACTGATATTTTATGTTAGTCTACTATAAATTTCGAAAGTAGACTGCTATTGCTAACAAAATAAATCCACGTTAAAACTTAACATAAGAATCACAATTTTTTGTGATGTAAGCATTCACTAAGTGTATAGAAGATAAATGACCTTTCCTTGACAAGGTTTCATCTTGACCAAACACATATCAAATTCAATCTTTCTAAGTTGTTATTAGGTTGTTATTAACTACTATTATCCAACATAGTAAGGTACTAATAGAACTTTATATAAAAACATTTGTCCTAACTAAAATGTGAATCTTGAAATATGTACGATTGCATGCCCATATTATCCACTCACTAGCATTGCAAAGTTGGTTCATACTGTGATATGGTAGCCTAGGAGACACAACTTAGGTTGAAAGATACTTCTTCTATTGGTTGCATCATCATATCCAACCCTTTGAATACTTACCTACAAATACCAATGGGTGTCTTATTAATGTTGGAAATTTGGACAATACTGAGAGGGGGGGTGAATCAGTATTGATAACTTTTAACAATTTAAACCACTTTTAATTTATTCTTTAACCTACATGATCAACCAGAACACATAGAACACAAATTTATCATGGAATCCCAATTGGGTAAACAACCAATACTTCCTATTACTACAAAATTATATTTACAAATAGTTTCTGCCTGCTAATACAGATAAGAATGGTACTACACCTTATTTACCAACAACTACTAGAAGGAGGCTATGACCCCCTAGTTTTATCAGCTGCTACTAAAACGATGCTATGACACCCTATTTACTAGGTACCACTAGAAGGAGGCTACGACCCTGTAGCAAGCTTGTTGCTTACCCTAGCACCTCCCAACCTCCCTCATATTATAATTTGATCTATGATTGTTCTTCAATCAATCTGTCAATTGAATT
Organism: Pseudotsuga menziesii; assembly: GCA_001517045.1. Taxonomy (NCBI): domain Eukaryota; kingdom Viridiplantae; phylum Streptophyta; class Pinopsida; order Pinales; family Pinaceae; genus Pseudotsuga; species Pseudotsuga menziesii. The sequence goes on from LPNX010381766.1 coordinate 115,825, forward strand.
TACAGAAACACCTATTCAAAGGTTTAAAACTTTTTTTATATACCCTCAAACATATCTCTTCATTCAACAGTCGCCTATATTCATCGTGACTCTTCACACACAAATAAACTAATTTTGAATTTCTTCTTTGTTCATCTTTTTTAACTCTGTTTAATTTATTAGTTGCGACCTTCTGCGGTTTCCTTTCTGCAACGTCCTTTCTACAACATATCTTTTCCACATTTATTTTTTCTGCACTCACTTTTCCGCAATTATATTTCCACAATAAAAATCCTTCCACAATTTCCTTTCCTCAACTACCTTTCCGCAATTGCTAATTGTGGATTGCAGTCACGAAGTTTTGATTATTTCTCAAAAGGTCCTTCCGCAATTTGATTTCCACAAGTTTTCTTTCGCTCCATCGATCTCATGCAGACTCTCTTTTGTTCATCGATCTTAGATCAGATGTGGATTTCAGGTTTTCCAAATTCCTTTAAATGTTTTTAGCAATTTGCTTTCCAAAATATTTCTTCTGCACCGTTGATTTCATGTGGACTCTTTCCTAATCATCAATCTTAGATCATATGCGGATTCCGGATTGCGGGTTTTCCAAATTTCATGAAAATGCATCAAAAATTTCCTTTCCATGATCTTTCTTATGCACCATCGATCTCTTGCGGAGTCTTTCCCGAACGTCGATCTTGCAGATTGCAGATTGCGGAATGCAGAATCACACTTTCATATTTTGTACCTCTGCAATTTTCTTCCTCAAAATTTGTTTCCGCATTACTTCTGAACCATTGATTTCCTTGCAGGTTCAATCCTGACCGTTGATCTATAATCAAATGCAGATTACGGATTGTGTATTCGGATCAACCTTTTTTCAAAATGATCTTAACGCAATATCCTCCTGCAAATCTATTTCCGCAAATTTTTCTGGTCGTTGATTTCTTTGCGGATTCAATCCTAACCGTTGATCTATGATAAAATGTGGATTGCGCTACAACTTTGCGGATCTCTCTTCAACCATAGATATTCTATGCACTTTCTTCTAACCATCAGATCTGTTCATCAACAGGAGGGATCTTCTAATTTGTTTATAGATGGTCATTGTCACCTCTTCCAAAAGGTAGGGAGCCTGACAGGTCATCCTGGGATCTATGCTGGTGACTTCTCATGGAGTCGAAGCACCTAGATCCCCCACAACACCTTTTCTCTATGCATCGAATAACTATAGTGAGGCCAATGCATATAAACACATACAAACTCAAACGCGCTGCCAATGTGGGATAACTCCCAATCGTTGAATCAATATGTACCATTGATCACTTGATCACTTGATTGTTGAGTCTTCGTAATGAATTCCGTTGTAGATCCTCATCCTCTATACCTCTTGCATCGATCGAACACTTCTCATCGAACTACCATCCGAATTTGTAATTTCTTTGTTCTACACTGAGTTTTCCCTATCATCATGTGTATTGGTTATTCCTTTGTCATTCCTAAACTCCTTTGACATCAATGATAACTATATTCTCAAGAATCCCCCCCTTTGGCATTGATAGAAATATCTAAATATTCTCCCCCTTTGACAACAATGACAAAGGATAACCTATTATGCCATTTCTGTACACATTTTGATATAGGATTTCTTGTCTTTCTTCTTTCTAACAACTTCCCTTACCAACATATCTCTTCTTTTAAGTTCTTTGCTTCTCTTCCCCTTGTTAACCGGATTTGGTGCTCATTGATTGAGTAAAGATAGTCTTAGTTAGCATATTCATCTTCCTTCTTGCAAAAATTCTTTGAATAATAACCTGGGTGATAAATTCATAGACTCCCCCTATCACTGTGCTTCCTTCTGCTCCATTATTGAGTCTCTCTCAATTTACTTCAAACTAATTCTATGCACATTTTCTCTGTGTCAACCATGCACCAGGTTTATCATTTAACCTTGATCATCTCTTGTATTTGAAGAATATAGCTTTCATCATACTTCAACATTAGATACCAATTGAATTTTTTAAATACCAATTGGAATTTTCTGAATTTAACTCCCCTTGAGTAAATGATCCCTCCTAATGTTATTTTTAGGGTTCTCTTCAGACCATGAGAGATCTTAGAAAAGAATTCCACAATCATCACTATATCCTTCTTCATCACCTTCATCTTCTTCTTCATCGGTGTATTATTTTACATCTCCTATATTGCTTTCCCTCATAATGGATGCCACTTATATTTATAGCACTATAAATCTCAATATTATCTTTGGAAACTTTATTGATGCTTGGAGGCTATGTTTCTTCTGAGTCTTTGTAATCAAACTTTCTTCTCCGTATATTTCCTTGGGGTGCCCTGCTTACTATTCTTCTATTTCTTTTTATTTTGGAATATCTCTTCTCCTGTGTTTCCTTAGACATTCTACATGTATTGTGTTTCGGCGTATGGGATGAGGATTATTCAGGTGAAGTCGCCATTCCTGTGCTATGGGGTGAATGATGAGGTGATTGCTCAAATTGGTATCATTTTTCCATATAAAATGGAACCTATTGAAAAGGGCTTCAAATATCTGGGGTATTGGTTGAAACCCATGAATTATTGTGTCAATGATTGAAGATGGATCATCAAAAGATATGAGAAAAGGATTAATAATTGGTCGTATCGTTATCCATCTCTCGGAGCCATATTGATACTCATTCGATCAACCTTGAGTGGCATTCCAGTGTATTGGTTTTCACTGGCTAGAATACCTATTTCTATTATAAGGTCTCTCCCAAAGAAAATGTTTAACTTCTTGTGGAGTGGGTTGGCAACCAGGCATAAAATGCATTTGGCTAGTTAGCAGATGATTGCAAGACCATATGATTATGGGGATTGGAATTTCAAAAACTTGTAAGGGTTCAAAATATCTCTATGATTAAAATGTTTGTGGTTGACACTCTTTGGGAAGGGACTTTGGAATCAAGTTTTATTAACTAAATATATTTATAACTCGTCTTTACTGGGGTGGCTCAGAGTGGCAGAGAAATTGGTGGTCAGGTCTTCATACTTCTAGAATGGTTTTGCCAGGATTTTTAGTTTGATCAACAAAGCTTTAAGTTGGAAGGTTGGGAATGGGAAGTTGAGTATGTTGGGGGTAGATATGATTATTGGTTTGGAGGAATCCTTTGTTATTTCTCCTGAACTTGTGGAATACTTGCATGATTATGGACAATTTTCTCTTAATTATGCACATAACTCAGACAGGTGGACTAAATAAATTTCATACTAGTTAGATGTTGATGATTTGGAATAGGGTGGGCATTGGAAGGTGGAATGGTCACGATACACTGACAATTTCAATAAGGTTGGTATTATATTGAAAGACAATGAGGATTGTTTAGTTTGGACCATTAATGAAGCAAGAGGACAGGTTACAACTAAACTTGCATATAATTATATGGTCAAATCAGTGTTGGTACTTATTGAGGGTTGATGGCAGCATCAGCTTTGGAAATGGAAGATCCCGACCAAAATCAAATGTTTCACTTGGCTATGTGGTGAAAAAAAAATCGATTCCTGGGAAAACTTATGCAAACAGGGTTGGGAGGGACCTAATATATACTACCTATGCAAAATGGAGGTTGAATCGGTTATCCATTTATTCGTTGGCTGCACATTTGGTCAGGTAGTAATGATTGTTGTGGTGGGTATTTTTTGTTTGAATTTCTTATGGGAGGCATTGACCCTAAATGACAATATGTCCCATTGGGTTAAAACTATCCATGATCATTTATATCTTCCAATCCTTTGCAATTGGAAAATATGGCAATCTAGAAATGAGCTGGCTTTTTATGATAAACGACCTGATATTAGAAAGGTGTGTACAGGTATCATTTGTATAAATAAATAATTTCATGTTGTCAAAAATATTAAAGCTCCTAGAAATATTGGTTCAACACCAACTTTTACCTTTGCAACAAGCTTTTTCAACAGGGTAACAGATCAAGGTAATGGTGGTGCATGCATTATTTTATATATCAGCAATGTTCATTTTTATGAGATGAATCTTGGATGTGGGAAGAGTACTAATACTCATGCATAATTATTAGCGCTCTGGGCATTGCTTTTTTTCCCCCTCTTATATTGGTCTTTGTGTCTTAAACATCTTTGGAGATTCCAAGGTTATCATTGATTGGGCTAATCAATCTTCCCAACGACTTATTTTGGAGCTTGATCAATGGTGTGTACGCATTGAATATTTAAAGAGTTTGTTTCTTGACCTCAATTTTCAGCATATTTATAGGGAACATAATATTGTTGTTGATAGATTATCCAAGGAGGCGTTGAACATTGGGATGGGATGCTTAAGTTTCTCTGAATATATGGAAGATGAGAAGATATTTGAAGGCACTTTCCAGGCCTTTAGTTGATCCACTAAGGTTTTTTATGGGATGATTATATAGAGCTCAAGAATGTTTTTTCCCTCCCTGGGATGGTGGAAATGGAACTGTTAGTATTTATTAGGCCAAGATTTAGATAGATCAGTAGTTAGTGCCTAATTTTTGACATGAAAGTGAGTTTTGATTGATGTATAATCAACTTGTGTAACAGTTGGAATGATACTTGTTATCACTGCAATGTACTTTGTTACTATGATTCTATGAATATTTTTTTCTTGAACAAAAAAATTCAAACATATTTATGTATTTGAATTATGTCGTGTTTAATTACGTCGATATGCGTATATATCTTAGAATTTTGGAGTGGACTACCATCTATGGCTTTTCATCTAGGGATGAGAATGAGACAAGTGCACTGGCCAGATTGATTCTATGGGCATCATCCAAGATTAAACTAGAATGAGACAAGTGTACTGTTCAGATTGATTCTATGGGCATCGTCCAAAATTAATAATTAATAATTTCAGAAAAATAAAAAATAGCTTACTTAACATTTGATAAGTACAGTTAGTGATAGTTGTAAAACTTAAAATTAATCTTCAACTATTCGATTATTAAATACAACTACGAGCTTAACTCCATCCATTATTAGATACAAGTATTAGCTTAACTCTAATTATTCTAGAACTATTATCTTAACTTCAACTCCAATCACAGTTATATTGGATAACTATTAGCTTAACTATTAGATACACATATTAGCTTAACTCCAATGATTCTACAACTATTATCTTAACTTCAACTCTAATCACTTAATGTTTAGTCCAATTGCATTTGGCATGTAGGAGTCTAGCTAGTGTGCAGTGATGTAATAGTCAAAATCTTAATAAAATAGTTTGAACTCCTAATAAACTCCTCCAAACTCCTAATAAGCTCCTCTTAATAAGTACAATTCATGATAGTTGGAAAAAACAAACTTCATGTTCAACTATTGGATTATTAGATACAACTATTCAATTATTAGCTTAAATACATTGATGATACAACTATTAGCTTAACTTCAACTCCAATCATGAGTTTTACTTGAATTGCAATTGCCAATATACTAGCACACCCACATAGTTTTTGGTTGGGTCACGTCGATAGGGATCAAATGGTTGAGAGATATTTATGGAATGGAAGACAATTTGGAAATATTTTTTTATTCCTCATATTTTTCTAGTTAAATGGGTTCAACTACAAGTTAATCGTGCCTAGCTACATGTTATTACTGACATTTTTCATGTTATCCATTTATCAACTATCAGTTATTTTTTATAATCTTTTTCCTTTTTAACTCACATTCTTCTAGTTATCTGCCATGAATTGTTGGTTATCCATTCATCAACTATGAGTTGTCCATGCATTGCTTTGAGTTATCCATTCATCGGCTAGTTACTAGTTATTTTTACGTCGATAGACATTTTTATTTGATATTTGGGGTGGACTACAACCTATGCTTTTTCATCTATGAAAGAGGATGAGACAAGTGTACTGTCCAGATTGATTATATGGCAGTCGTTCAAAATTCAAAATAAACAATTATAAAAAAAAGGAATCTAAATAACTGGTAGAAATGCATGGATAACTCATAGTTGATGAACGGATAACCAACAGTTCATGGAAGATAAAGAGAACAATGTGAGATAAAAAGAAAAAGAATATAAAAATAACTGATAGTTGATAAATGGACAACATGAAGTCGGTGATAACATGTAGCTAGGCATGGATAACTCACACTTGAACCCCTTTAACTAGAAAAATATGAGGAATAAAAAAATCCAAATTGTCTTTGATTCCATAACTATATCTCAACCATTTGATCCCTATTGACGGTATCCAACCACAAACTATGTGGGTGTGCTAGTAAATTTTAAATTGACTATTAGATACAACTATTAGCTTAACTTCAACTCTAATCATAGTTATATTAGATTAACTATTAGATAACTATTAATAATTCAAATATATACGTGTCAATGTATTCCGAACATATTAGTCTTATTAATATGGTTGTTATTAGTATAGGAATTGTTCCATATTGGAAGTAAACATATATATATATATAACAATTGGTAAGTAATGCATGGATAATTGGTAGCTAATGCATGGATAATACATAGTGGCACACAACCTCTTTAACTAAAAGAAAGAAGGTGATAACATCATAGACAACAATCTATTAAAACTAAGCATGGATAACAAGTAATAGATAACTTATTCACGAGTGTTCACCGACCACAAGTTAAACGCGCGTGCTAGTTACACCTATAGGTATTTATACTTTAAAAATTTTCCCGTGGATTAACAAGCATGTTTTTCATATATTGGTTCATAGTTGATGGATGGATAATTGGTAGTTGATGCATGGATGATTGGTAGTTGATTCATGATTAACAAGTATTGGCACACAACCTCTTTAACTAGAAGAAGGAAGGTGAGAACAGAGTGATGACGCCTAGACAAGCATAGACAAAAAGCGAGTACAACTAATCATGGTGAACACGTAATTGATAACTTGTCCATGTGTGATCAAAGACCACAAGTTAAGTGGGTATGCTTGTTACATAGATAGGTGTTTATATTTTAGAATTTCAATTGGAGTAGCAAGTATGTTTTTTCTAGATTGAATGAGACAAGTGTATTGTCCATATTAACTTTATGGAAATTTCCAAATTCCAAATAAAATTATATATATATATATATATATATATATATATATATATATATATAT
>LPNX010381771.1:3741-40373 GCA_001517045.1 Pseudotsuga menziesii
CATGGAGTCTCTCCACATGGTTTGTCTCGACTGCTAGGACCCCCATAGTATTACTAGCACCTTTTTCATTACCACTCATTCCGAGCTCTCCAAGACAGCCACATGTCCACATGCACCCCTAGGATGCTCTCATAGTTCTCGCTCCTAGCGATACCTATATCTAAACATTGAATAGATTCACATGTTTAGTTTATTCTCATTGGTTTTATCTCTAGAACAAGAGCTTAAAACATCATAACCAATCATATACACATGTATATTCATAAGTAAAATAATCCAATACTTATTTGTATTGTGTGTTTCCTCATTGGTCCACAGGATCCTGCTTCGCTTTGCAAGCCTTGGGGTCGCCTATGGACTTGGATGTTAGGCCAACACACAGGCTTCTCCACAACATCAAAAAATTAATGTCCAACCAGTACACCCTCATGTCGATTGGTCTTGGAACTTTACCACGACCATTTCCAGGTCTAGGATGTACTATGGATCCCCAGGCATATAACAACCCAATATACATGTATACCAACATACACTTATATCAACAATAATACATACACTTATATCAACAATACACTTATATCAACATACACTTACATCAACAATAATGCACAGTTATATCAACAATAACCCTTACTCCGCAACCCCTCACAACAACCGTTTGTCTTTTCTCTTTAGGGTGCAACACCCAACTACATCTATTTAGCCTGTCAACACAAGCAATATAAGCAAACTCATCAGCATTATTGCTCTAATACTATAATCATATTTCATATCATTCACTATCAAGTATTGAGACACCATGAGTGTGTCCACTCCCTAGGGTGTAGTCAATATTGAAAACCCTTTCATGACTCGACATCGAAAAAGTGTGCACCCTTTTTCGGTGTGTGCCATGTAGGCCCTATTCATACTCAAGAAATCGGTCATCATAGAAATAAAATCAAAATAGGTTCTGCATATGGAATTTTAACAATTTAACATGCATATTCTTAGCAAGGGTCATAGAACACTTATCCATTTGCCGACGCAGTATTCCTTCGTTAAGGAGGAACATGGCTCCCTTCTCTGAGTTGACAGTCCCTCGGTTAGCCATCCCAACTCCTCTTTACATTTCATATCCACACATGTCTTACCGACATAATATATACCATCTCACTCATGTTGCTTACCAAACATGTAGTGCAGATGAGACATTTCCGAAATGTCCAATGGAGTTTCACCCGAAACCCATTTCCAAGATAAGGGAAAACCTTCCCATGAAGTTTGGCTCCTGCAGGCCATCACACATGATCTTCCTATAGTGCGTACCAAATGCATCCTCCTGACAAAATCAACTATTTTCACAGCCATGAGACTCTTATCATAAAGTTTGGCTCTTTCACATGGTAGATTTCGGCATTTGTCATGGTCTTACTCTCATTGCCATGCTTTAAATAATCTACCTGAAACCTTTCTTTTCCATGGAGCATTTCTGGCAGCCAATTGTTCATGACTATTCTCTTTATGCACTTACTATCCTACATTCATAACAACCTTTGAAATGGTTCCTGAATTGTCATCAATTCATCATTTCAGCCATTAGTTATTCATAATATCACATGCACTCATCTCAATGCATTCATGCAATGCATCACAACATTTGCACCTATACTTATGCAATCAGTCACTCACACCCTTCATATGCATCCATTCAATGCATGACTACAAGATTCATAAAATCTTTTTAATGCATATCCATTCAATGCTACCTTGCATTGATTCAGGATTACTATGCATTCAACATACCATGCATGGCATAACCACGACTACTTCATATAGGATGCATTACTATAATGAAGATCATCAGTACTTACTTTTCTTGGGCTACTAAGCTCAATCAATATATACAGGCATGACACCTTTCCATATTCGAATATCCACATGGTATGAGGTCTCTTACCTTTACCACTCCTTGGAATTTGTCATAATTAAACCATTACCTCCATGGATCCTACTTACACCTTCGACATTACCAGTGTAGTCGGTATCTTGCAGAGGATTGCGAAATTTGCTCACCAACTTTTGATTATGGTAACTGGTTGCCTTATCCCTTCCTCCAAAGCTTTGCTAGTCTCATTTGTCAGCATCAGCATCATATTCAGCCAGGCCCATGTTGTCGTTGGTTTTTCCACTAATGCCAACACCAATGCAATAACTATCATTAGTGCTTCATTATAGATGTATAATCCTTGGTATCCTATGTATGCAAAGCATATCCTCATGCATTTCATGCATAATACTTATAAAATATAATATAGTTATAATCAGCAAGATAGGGTTTAAGGAAACTTCCCTTTTCAAGTCCCACATCCTCGCATGGAACTCCTCTTCCACACAACTGTTGGTTTGACTTCATAGTCTTGCTCCCTCTAGGCATGCAATTCCTGGATTTGTCCATATTGTCAGTAGTGGCCATCATTAGCACTTTACTGCTCCATGCTTACATTCTTGGTGACTTTCCCTTGTTCCCTATTGGATAATCTTTCCAATGCCTATCCACATGCTTCATTCCAACCTTGGGTGTGAAAACTACACCATTTCAAAAATGATGGAAAAATACACCACTGAATTTTTCTTTGGAATGCAAACTTCAGCCACCTAGGATTTTCTTCTCCTTTTCAACCTTGAAGTTGTTGAAAGACTACTGAGAATTTCGCTGAAAAACCCTCGAAATCTCTGAAAAATCCCACTTGAAACCCCAAAATTTCCTTCATCAAATCGGGGTCCTTCCCAACTAAAATTTCGACACTTCGGTGATCCAAATAGTAATTTTCCTCCGACGCTCATCGGCAGCCCTAACAACTAACATTTCTGCTGCATCGGATCTTTGGTTGTCTAGGCTTCCGAATCACTATCGGCAATGGTAGTGTATCAGCGATCGAAACCACTAACCATTACCGCATCGGCTATCGGAACCATAATTCTTCGGGTGGATAGTTCTTTAGGTAGCCACAACTATGGGCAACAAACCAACTGTGGGTTCCAGAGCCCATACAACTTGTCGGTGGTCTCATCAACTGATTTCTAGTGATCCATCCACTAGTCTTCCCTGTCGCACCAATGATTCAAACAACAAATCCTTTCCACTATGTCGGCGACCAGAACCACTATCCATCGGGTGGATAGTTCCTTAGGCATCTGCAATGTCGGGCAGTAAACCGTCCATGGATTCCACAGCTAAACAACTCATTGGCGGTCGAAAAAACTAATCTCTCCCAACGCATCGGTGGACCAAACAACTAGCTTCCTCTGATGTATCGGCAGTCCAATATTCTAATATCTTCCGATGGTTTCAGCACTTCGGCAAAAATTTTCTTTCCTTCTCTGTCACCGCCTCAGCTCATCAAACAACTATCCTTCTCCAAAATTTCAACGATCGAATCCCCTACCTATCTGAAATCTAGTTCTCTAAGATTTCGACACTTCGGCGATCTGATCTTCATCTTTCATCTGACGTGTCGACGGTCCAATCCTCTAAAGTTTTCCAATGTTTTCTGTACTTACAAAAATTTTCAAAAATTTTACTTCTTCCTTCCGCCACCGCATCGGCTGCTCAATCGTCTAAATTTTTCCGACGCTTCCAGCTCTTCGGAAAAAACTTCTTCCTTCTCCTACTACCGCATCAACTGCTGAATCATCTAACCTTCACCGACGCTTCGACGATCTTCGGGAGATCTCCGTTGAAACTGCGGCTCTGCCCTCAAATAATTTCCACCGAAACCTTCTCTTCTCTTTCAACACTGCATCGACGACCTCAATCTCTTATTATCAGCGATCCCATCTTCTATTTTTCTCCGATACTTTTTTCCGCGTTAGTTGCTCAAACAACTAAATTTCACCGATGGTTTCCATACTTAGAGGAATTTTCAAAAAAATTCCCTTTCAAAAAAATTCCCTTTCTACTTTCTTCCACCGACGTATCGGCACCCTCAACATCTATTTTCTGTCGACATCTCCATGGCCTTCGAGAGATCCCTGCCACAACTCCAGCTCTTCCTTCCACTATCCTCCACCGACAGCCTACAAATACTTGAAGAATTTTCCGCAATGTCTTCCTTTTTCATTGTATCATCGGTGGTTTCCCCTAGCTATACTTCGCCGAAATTTCTACGGTCTTCTAGTGATCTCCGCCAACGTTTCAGCTGGTCAATCCACTAAGTTTCGTCGATCTGCTTAACTCCTCCGCTGCTTATTGGCGCCTTGAACAACTAAGTTTTGTCGACATATCGGCGGCTTTCGACTGATTCCCTCCACAACTACAGCTTCGGCTTCCACTGTTTTCTGCCGACGGCATCAGAGGTCCATCCATCTAAATGTGCTGATGTTTCGGTGGTCTTCATCATCTTTCTTATACCACCATTGCGGTGCCTTCATCATCTTTCCATCCGCTTCGTCAGCTCAGAATTCCTTTATCTCTCGCCATCGCCGGGGTCTATATCAGAGGGGCTTCCAACTAAGTTCTCTGACGATCTGACGGTCTCAACACTTAGAATATTTTTCAAAGGATTTCCTCTTTGTCAGTTTATTTCGCCCGATGGCATCGACTCTCAACACCTCTTCATTTCTGCCATTGTGGCTCCCTTCTGGAAAGCCTCCCCTTTCTTCTGTCGGCATTGCTACATCAGAAGACTTCTCGTGAAGCTTCCTTCCGTTGTGGCTCTGTCTCTAAGTTCTATCCATTGTGCATCATACAGACTTTCTCCTATCTCATTTGATGATTTTTGGACTTAGAAAATTTTTGAAATTTTCTCCTTAGTCTTCCACCGCATCGGCTCCCCAAGGAACTAAATTTCGCCCATCAATCTACTAATATCCGCCGAAACTACGGGTACTCTGTCCACTAAATCGCATCGCCGTTTTGGCGGTCTTCCACTGATGGATTCCAATGGAAGTCTTCCTCTCCACCGCTTTGTCGGCTCTTCTTTCCACTATTCATCGCCGATCTAATCGACTAACTTCTGATGATCGGCGACAGTCAATCATCAGATATTCTTTTAACTAAGTGGAGTTGGCGTTTTGGCGGTCTACGGCCGATCTCCGCCGAAATTGTGGCTCTCACATCCTCTAACTTTCGTCGAAGACCGATGAACACTTAGAGGAATTTTCTCAATTTCTTCCTCCGTCAGGTGACATTCTGACTAGATGATCTGCTACATCGGAAGAGTTTCGTACTTATTCTCTCAATGAGCTGATGGTTCAGGCACTTGGGCTATTTTTGTGGAAGTTTTCCGATATTTGCTGGGCAGAAAGTAACTTGCCTCTGCTAGTTGATCTTTCATGGCCCATTCAGGCCCATGCTACAACCTGGAAGCTCTGATACCACTCTGTAACGTCCTCAACCCTCCAACTGGCGAAGAGGACGCTACTAACACCAAACAAACAGGAAAACAGCCCCCATGAACATGAACAGGGATAAATGATGATATCAAAAAGATCAATATAATACATACTAATATGCATAAAAAATACAAGGATACATAGTTACTCAACATTCAGCAGAAGCAAACATAAACATTTCAACATTCAACATGTTCATCATAATTCATGAAACAATAGATATAATTGCAGCAATGAAACAATCAGGAGTACTTATCTTTTGATGAAGAACTTGCCCCACAACCAGCTACATCACTGCAACATTCCACCCAACCATAGGCCAGAGTGCTCATCAATCTCTCAGCAACACTCCCACCCCCGAGCTGGGCATGATTCCTCAAGGAGTAAGGGTCAATGTAGGCTTACACATAGCCAAGGGACACAAATCAGCCAAACTCACACAGTAGGGTTCACTAGGTCATCAAGGAGATAGGAAAGGCTAAACGCTAAGCTGGTGGCCTCAACACTAGCCTTCTCAAGCATACCCAGCCTCTAATTCCCACTCCCAATAGTCCGAATACCAACCACTGCATACTGCAGCAAAACACTCCATTCACAGCTCTGTGAAGAAGGCAAGGACAACCGGGGGACAATCCTAAACAAAAGGTGAAACATAGTTCAAGTCCACAAGACAACTCAAGGTTGTTCTTGGCCCTAGTGTGGCCAAAACAACTCAGTAGCAACCCAAACCCAGGGTACATCAACAGCCCAACTCACAATGAAAACTGTGGCAACCTTACACAGTTCGCAGCTGGGGCAGAAGCAGAACTCCCAGCATAGACATGGGAGGACTCAACCAACGGATGTGGAAGTCAATGACCATCCAACATCTAAAAGCCCATATCACACAGCTCCTCAACACAAATGCTGAAGAAAGTTACACAAACAAGAACCGATTCTCCATCAATCTGTGCACGAGGGGAAAGGACGCAGCCAACAAATATGGAAAACAACAGTCCATCAGCAACAAAAGAAATCCCACAACGATTCTTCACAGTCTGGCAATGGTGGATGAAAAAACATTGACTCCATTCATGAGGAAGGTTAACCGGCCTCCTCCTACGTGTCTCTGCATGAGAGTGAACCCAAAAAATCGAGAGAATGGTGGTGGAGGTTTGCTTGCCAACGTGAGGTCAACCTGTTGGTGGAGTGTGCATGTGGGCAAGGATTGATAGTCCTGCCACACTCCACTCCCAGCCATAACTTCCTCAACTACTCAACAAAACATTAAAGTGGTTGGATGAGACAAGGGAAGATGGCAAATCAAACAGGGTGGTAACACCGGGATTTTCCCCCATAGTCCAAGGTTTGACATCCCCCACCCTTATCCTTTGGAATCATGCCCTTTTCATTTTAACGTTGCACCATCGTAGCTAGCTGTAGGTTTAATTTAATTGATGTGCATATTTACATGATGCCAAACTATAATGTACCAGATAGCACAATATACCATCGCCAACTATCCCTATTGCCGAAACATACACAACCAAATCGATGGTGGGGATTTTGCCTTTAGCTCCTCACCACGATTAATTACATTATATGCATCATGCAAACGGGGTCAAAACCAGGGTGTTACAACCAAGTACTTTACTTCTCTCAGCTATTGGATTCGATGAATATGGTTGATATTTCTCCCACTACACTTGGACCTACCTAGAGGAATGGAAGAGTGGTCCATGAGGGTGTAAGAAAAAGATTAGACAGATTCCTATCCTCCTTACATCTTATTCCACTTCCTGGAAGCTATAACTCCTAGACTTAGCCTTCTGAAATATCTGATCACTACCTGGTTTGTCTCGAGTGGAACTTCAGGCTGAATCGTCACCTTTATCCCTTCAAATTCAATAGAGCTTGGCTCCTTGAAGATAATTTTAGTGAACTTGTCTCTTCCTCTTGGTCCACACCTGTACCCTCAGTTGGCCCTATGTTTTCCTTTTCCTTTAATCTGCAGAGACTCAAAAGCTTGGTCAAGGATTGGGAAAAAAGGAAGATTTCTTTAAGATATAAGGAGACAAAAGAGATTGACTCTGCTATACTTGATCTTCTCACTTCCCAATCCTCTAGTATACTCACTACTGAGTAATCCACTTTACTTACACACTTAAAATCCAAGAAGGATTCCTTATTGGCCCGTCAGATTCTTACTTGGAAGCTCAAAAGCAAAGTGGATTGGATCCAAGAGGGGGATGCTAACACTAAATTTTTCCACTCCTTTGCCTCATCCGGGAGAAATGCAAAATCCATTTGGGATCTTAAGGACCAAAATGGGAATTTAATAGAGGATGACACCAAGCTCAAGGATTTGGGTGTACAACACTTCTCTAAACTTTTATCTGACGATGGTAAAACTAATATTGAGGCTCAACTAAATGTTATCAGACTTTTCCCTTTCTTTTTACAGGAGGAGGATAAAAATATCTTTTTGCTTGAATTTACATTATAGGAAGTTGAATGTGTTCTTAAGGGATTTAAAAAAGACAAAAGTCCCAACCCTGATGGATGGCCAATCAAATTCTATCTCCACTTTTTTTACCTTGTTGGTCTTGATATACTGAAAGCTATTGAACACTCTAGGACTGAAGGTAGGGTTATAGATGCACTCAATGCTACTTTTGTAACTCTCATTCCCAAGTGTGATAATCCGACCTCCCTTGCTGAGTTCAGACCTATCTCTTTATGCAATTTGATTTATATTATTTCTAAGATGGCAGCTATCAGATTAAAATTTGTTTTGGACAAGGTTATTTCCAAACACCAATTTAGGTTCTTACATAATAGGCATATTACAGAACCTATTGACATTGTTCAAGAAGTCCTCCATTCCATCAAAGTTGAAAAACAAAAGATTATGGTGCGGAAACTTGACCTTGTGAAAGCTTTTGACAGAGTCAACTGGTCTTTCCTTAGACTCATCCTCCTTCAGATTGGGGTCCCGGGTACTTTTGTGAACTAGATAATGGGATGGGTGGAGTCTTCCAACTTTGTTTTCCTCATCAATGGGACACCTTCTAATTTCTTTCCAATATCGAGGGGTATTATATAGGGTTTCCCCTTATCTCCCCTTCTCTTTATACTGATTATTGAAAGCTTGAGTTTACTGATCACAAATGCACAAGGCATGGAGGTGGTCTCTAGTATTAAAGTGTCTCCAAGTCTAAATCTCACTCACTTCCTATTTGTGGACGATTTCATTCTATTTGGTATGGGTACTATAGAGGAGTGGAAAAACTATAAGGAGATCCTTGATACCTTCTGCTCTACCACAGGTATGGAGATTAGTGTGGCCAAATCTTCCTTCCTTTATAATGACATTGATGAGACTATTAGATCAAGAATTAGCAATCTTCTTCCTTTCAGAATGGATCCCCTCACTTCAGGGTTCAAATACTTGGGGTACTACCTCAAACCTCTGTCTATGGTATTAAAGGTTGGATATGGTTCATTCATAAGTTTGAAAGGAAGTTAAGCAATTGGACTTATAAGTTATTGTATATAGGTGGCAGGCTAGTTCTTGTCAAATCAGTCCTGATGGGTTTGGCAGTATACTGGCTTTCATTGGCTCAAATTTCCAGCACCATTTTGACATATATCAGGCGCTATATTTTCAACTTTCTATGGGGAAATGCTGCTAGGAATCACAAATACCACTTGGTCAACTAGCTCACGATCTCTAAGACCTATGAACTAGATGGATGGAACATTAAGAATATTGAATGGTTCATCTTGGCCTGATGCTTGAAAAGTATTTGGTTAGTCCTCAATTGTGATGGATTCTGGTCTCAGATTATTAAGCATAAATATATCAAAGACTTTCCTGTTGATTTATGGATTCGTTAACAATCCTTCTCGTTTCAAGGCACATCACATATGTGGAATGGTTTCATCATAGCTATTTCTTGCATTACCAGATGTCTGAGGTGGAAGACTAGTAATGGAAAGAGCATAAAAATTGGCATAGATCCAATTACTAGTCTCACATATGACTACATCTTACCAAAGAACATTAGATTATACCTGGAATAGTATGGCATGTCCTGTTTGTTTGATGCACGCAACTGGGGTATTGATTCAGCAACTGTTGGCTACTGGCTCATGGCAGATGAGTTAGATCTGGGAGGACAATGGAAGGTTGTATGGACTCATTATATTAATGGACCACGGCATGGAGGGATTGGTATTGGTGATTGTATCGATACTCTGGTTTGGATGTTCAACAATATGACGGGCTCGGTTAAATCCAATTTAGTGTATGATCTGATAGCTAACATTTATGTCATTAGCAGACTTGCTGATGCTCTCATCCGGATATGGAAATTCCACATTCCTCAGAAAATTATTTGTTCTAATTCGTTGTGTCTATCCAGTCAGGTTCATACTTGGGATAACTTGATAAAAAAAGGTTGGATACGACCTCACTCGTGTTGTTTGTGTAGAGCAGCGCTTGAGTCTGTATATCATTTTTTTACTGAATGTTGCTTCACTCGATAGGTATTATATTGCATTAGCACCTTTCTCGACATTCCTATTATCTTGAAGGAGGATTCCTACATGTTGAATGTTGTCTTCTGGTTCAAGAATGAAAAAAACCTCACCTATCTTCCTCCTTTGATGGCCTGACAAATTTGGTTGGCCAGGAAAATATGTATCTTTGAATATAAAAATCCAGACTTGCATTATATTGTTCACTCTTTATTGGAACAACTTCAACTTTATCCAGTTCATTCTCAGCAAAATTCCAAAAGGATAAATATTGAATTAGCACCTGCATTTGACTTTCCTGTAGGGTTATTTGATGGTGCCTCAGCTAACAAAATGGGAGGCATTGGTGTTTATCTTTTGATCATCCAAGACCATTATATTTGTATGAAAATGGGCATGGGACAAAGTACAAATACAAGATCAAAACTCCTTGCATTTTGGACTCTTTTATACATGGCTAAATCTTACAGTTTACCTTCCCTTCACATTCATGGAGACTCCTCTGTAATTATCAATTGGTTCAACAAGAGATCATCTCTCTCCTCTCTTGCATTAGAAGGTTGGTGTCAAAACATTCAAGATCTGGAATCCTCCTTCATCCAACTCGATGTTGTTCATATTTATAGAGAATACAATGAGATGGCTGATGGCTTATCCAAAGAATATTTAACCATGGCCTCTGGCCTTTTAGAGTTCTCTAAATTCACTAAAGGTGAATGTACTGAACATGGCTCCTTTCATCTTTTTTTAGCTCTGAGCATCTGACTTTTTTTCCTTTTTTGAATCCTTTAAGCTTGCCATTATTTCACTACATCCTTGGGATGGTTGAGGTGGAAGATTCCCTCATATTACTGTATTCATTTTGGTGTTGCTTCTTTGGATAAGCTATTAAGTGCATGATTTGTACTATCTATTTGATGATCTTGGCGGAGTGGATGTAGGTAAGATTCACAGATCTATAGAGACACTCATAGTAGATGCCCCTGGTATTAGACCATGAAGATGCTCTCCTATAGCTGTTTTTTGCCACGTGCATAGATATTGCTGATGATGTAACGAGTTACCTTTGATTTCAATGAAATAACAAGGAACTGATATTTTCTTCTAGAAAAAAAACTTATAGCTCACCTTTTGATTGAATTTACACAGTTATAAATAGAATATATTAAAGTTTAAAAGTTCCACCTTCCAATGGATCAATCCCATGTAAGCGTCGTCACATGAGATGCTTGAAGAGACAACAGAATTCATGAGAATGACTACCCATGCAAATAGTGAAACATTCCATGACAGAGCAATAGAAAATGATGATACAAAGGCAGTATCAGCAGAGATGATAGGGACTAGCAAACGAAAGAACACATGGCATCATGAAAAAGAATAACAAAGAGAAGCACGTTTCAAATGGAGAAAATGAATAAAAAAATTGCAAATAAAGAGGCAAATGCATAGGAATATTTATGCGGACAGATCTATGAGCCAAAATAAGAAAAATTCATCAGCTAAACCCATGGCCAGTTGCAGACTGTACACTACATAATCAATAAAAACAAACTGGCAGAGATGAGCAAAAGATAGACCCGTTAGAGGAGATACTATACATTGGAGATTAGCAATAAGTCGTTAACTAACATGGGTAAAGAGTATTTGGAAGACCATATTATACAAGATTATACAATGATTTTTATGTATAGCTAAAAAATTAACACCAATTGATTGAACCTCTTTTGGGTATGCTCAGAATGGCCACTTGCAACAGTGTCTCTCTTCTGAGATCTAACAACCTGCCCATATTTTCATATCCTTCAATTCCTGCAAATATATTGACACGAAGGATGCCGAGGATCCCTCCATTGGGGTTTAGGCCCCCCGTGAATGTTGTCTTCAAAATATTTTGCACGAATTCCAGCTCCAATTATGGTGGGAGAATGTCAGCAAGGTTAGCACAGATGCAACAAGTTCTATAGGAAGCAAAGGGTTGGGTTGACAATGTCAACGACCCCATTCCTAAAATCACTATAGACCATGTGATAGTTAGCTTTGCAAGAATTTGAGGACCTAGAGGGAAGAATATAAACAAAGAGAATTTGGTAGACCATGATGGAACCTTAGCCTAGAAACATGCATAGGAAAGAAATAAATACCCCACTTACAACACAGCTCCATAGTTATCTAGTTGTTTCTCCTTAACATTACGTACAAGTAGAGGTTTAATCTGGTGTGGTATGGTTGAGGGAAGATGCCTTTCCATCATCAATTTATATACACAAGTATACACGAAGCAAGATAAAATGTAGTTCATTCTACTTAATCCCAAAATTTTTGAGTTTCGACATACTACCTTCACCTGAGTGTGAACCCAACAAAGAGTAACTCACTTCTCATTTACCAAAAATAGCGGATCCTTGTTCAACAAAGCCTAACTCTTGCAAAAAGACTTCTTTCTTAAAAAAAAAATTGATATTATATGTACATCCTGATATAGACTTAGACTTTTGTGCCCACTATGAGGGATGTTTTATTTTTACGATTAACACCTTAAAATGCATAGGTCAGATTCTAAACTTTTCAATTATTTTATCCAAACAGTGTATGATTTAATTATGTTAATGGTTGCACCTCACATATCCAATAATATGCAAAACTATGAACACCACATTTGATTTAATCCATAAGGTTTACTGCACCTTCTTCTTCTTCTTCTTCTTTAATTATTGAGAACACCTAAGGATCAACCTGTCTATGGGGTTCTACAACGCAAAAAATATGTTGTAGTCATTTACCCAACATACAAACTTATTTGGTTAATTGTGGCCTATTTACCCACTATACTAAGTTTAATTGACATGAGATGAGAACACCATGACATCAGCATGAGCACACCCATGCCTTCCCTCAATCAAGGAGGCAGCCTCAGCCTTCCCCTTCAATTAGGGAGGCTAATTGGGCTTCCTTCTTCAATCAGGGAGAAATTCTGGGGTGAACTGAGTGTCATAAGTGGACCTAATAGCTAACTGATTGTTGTTTCACCTAACAATCAGTTAAGTTGAGTTGTAAAGGTGCCTCCATCATGCAATTGTATGTTTTGGGCTGATTAGGATGAATTGGAGTGAATGAATGCGCCCCAACCACTTCTAATGACTAGTACCACTTCAGTTAACTCCATCGAAGCTAATTGGAATTAGTGATGTGCTACCACCTACTGTTTGGCATGCAATGAAATGTGTCTGATTTACATTCAATTAGAAGCAGTCATCTATTGCACTCTGAGTCAGTTAGGACTTAGTGTGAGAGTCAGTTATGGCTAGATTGGTGGTTAACTAAGTGTGTCTAGTGTTACTGACATTCAGTTAAGTTACACCCATCCATGCAATTCGAATGAACTCCTATAGAATTCGAATTGGCTTGGCATTCATGCATTCTGCATGACATTGTATTGTATTATTCATTATTTCATTGATTATATAGAGCTGCAACCTCCTCTTGCAGTACTGTTACATAATTTCATGTGTAATTTGTCATTGAATCACTTGTGAGTTTATAATTTGTCCCAATATTGCTGTGACATAATTAATATGGTATCAGAGCCATGGCAGGACGAAGCTCTATTCTTCAAAAACATGATTTTTGATAGATCTTGCATGGAAAATTGAGCAAAAACTCAAATTCCAACATTGCACCAGAAGCAGAAGGTTTACCACTTAATACCCCAAGTTAAGGAATTGTTGATCAAGCTTGCTCGATCAATAATGCTTGGTGTGATGAAAACCTGAAATGTGTAGGTTGTTTGACCTTACGGTAACTTTTTTGTGTTGATTGTAGGATTTTTTACAGGTTCATTTCATTCGCTCCAGTAGCAGTATTGATTCTTCCATAGAAATTCTAACTCCTTTCAATTATCACCAATGGAAGGGATATATGGAGATCCAGCTACATGATAAAGGACTCTACAAAGTCACTATGGACATGGAGGAAGATCCTAACCATGTTGTGGACAAGGCTATATTCTTTAACAAAATGGATGAAGCTTTTTGGTTTCGGTGTCTCTCTATCTCTAAGGACCTTCTATTCCATCTCTCAGGATTGAAGAATTTGAAAGAAATTTGGGACTGACTTTCCTCCTTGTATGACAAATAAGATCATTTGAGGATCGATCAACTCGAGAATGAGTTGATTTCTCTTCAACCTGGAAATTTTGAGACTCTCAATGACTCTTAACAAAATCAAGTATCTAGTCCTACAATTGAAGCAGTGTGAGGTGAAGAAGGAGGATGATCAGCTCATCCTCACCATTCTCTCAAACCTTGGTGTCGACTACTTTGTATTTGTTTCCACTTTCCATTACGGGAAGCTCACAACCCCTGGATGGAAGATGCCTTCTCTCAATGCCCTCATTGAGTCCCTAAGAAATGAGCATAACAACCTTGTTCAGATGGGGATCATTTGATCCTCAAAAGATAAAGACCTATTTGCTTCGGGGCCCAACGATCCAAAGGGAAAAGGGAAGAAGAATCAAAAGAGTAAATTCAAAGCTCCAAATCCTAAAGAAAAGATCCAGTGGTAAGAAGATTCTCCAGGCTTGAAGAAACACAAGAACAAATGAAACCATGGGAAAGAGAAATTCAAGTGTTCATATTGTGGGAAGGGCTTCCACCCTCAACATGCATGTGTGAAGAATAAGCTTGATGATGTGACCTCTCTCCTCGAGAGAAACAATATCAATATTTTGGAGTGTGTTTGGAAGAGAGATCACCAAGATCGAGATACCCAGCAAGAAAGAGGACATGCTCTCATGGAAAGCACCTCGAAAGAGGAAATGCTCTCTACTCATAGACTCTAGAGCTTTGAATCACATGATGGAAAGTAGAGATTCCTTCTCTTCTCTAGACACCGACAAGAGAATTCCCATCCACATGGGAGATGATTCTACCATTCTTTCAAAGGGACAAGGTACAGTAAATCTTGAACATGGAAGTTTTTTCAATGGTATGTATGTACCCTCCTTGGCCTCCAACCTCATGAGTGTATATAAAATGACTCATACTGGAGTTCCCAAGGGAGTAACATTCAGCCCCAATGATGTAGAAATCACTGATATTTCATCCGGTAAACTTGTTGCAAAAGTAATTTCAAACCATCATGCAAAAGCCTATGAGTTTTCCCATTTTCTGGAAGATACAAAGCCCACCCCTCTTCTGACTCATGGAAATGAGGTCAATAGACTTTGGAATGAGATATTTGGTCATTTAAATTTCAAGTACTTGCAGCAAATTTAGAAAATTTCCATGGTTGAAGTCCTCCCAGTCATCAAATCTACCACCAGAGTTTGCAAGGGTTGTATTGTTGGAAAACACCCTGAGCACAAGTTTGATTAGGGAAAGGAAAGATGTGCATCAAGTATCTTGGGGTTGATCCATTATGATATCAGAGGACCAATGCCCACCACATCCATGAATGGATCTCGATATTTAATCACCTCACTACAACAAATCCTGGAATTAGCGTCCCTTTTTAGTGTATTTTTTTTTTACATTGAGTGGTCAAACTAGATGCTAAATGGGACGCATCATGGAAAAAACTTAAAGCATCCCAAAAAACGTCTTTTTTTGCTTCCTAAATAGCATCCTTTATGATGTCCAAAATAGAGTCTCTTTTTCTGCTTCTAGAATAGTGTCCAACTTTGCTTCCTAAACAACGTCAAGGTTTGCTTCCAGAATAGCGCCCAACTATGCTTCCAAAACAACGTCAAGGTTTGCTTCCTAAATAACGTCCTTCTTTGCTTCCTAGCGAGTGTCTGCTTTTTCTTCTTAAATGACACCCCCATTAGCACCATATTTGCATCCTTAATAGCACCATGTTAGCATCCAAATTAGCATCCATTTTTGCTACCACTTTAGCATCCCATTTTGCACCATGTTTTACTTCCAAATATGTGCCAATTTTCGCTTCCAAATTCGCACCAATTTTTGCTTCTTTTTTTGCATCATGTTTTGCTACCTAAATGACCCCAAATATTTCTTCTATTGTTGCACCATATTTTGCTTCTTATGTAGCGCCATCGTTTTGCATCCAAAGTAACGTCTTATTTTGCTGCCATATCAATGCCATGTTTGGCTTCATCATTAGCGCCATGTGTTGCATCATTTTTAATGCCTAGTTTCACGTCTCTCATGTTTTGGTCACTAATTTAGTCATTTTTAGTATTTAACTGATATTATAATATCATTAGGGCATGGAGGAATTGGACCACCAACCTCCTGCTTGTAAGGCAGGCGCTCTTCCATTGAGCTAGAACCCTTTAATAATTTGAGAACCTAACTTACAGAGTCCTCTATAATGGTAAAAAGGATCAATACACAACTTTGAGTATCTAATGGTCAAACAAGGAAACAGAGAAAGAGGCTTTTGTAATACCAAAAAGGACACTCATCAACATCAACAGTGTTGCATGTATTAGAAGATGACAATGTAATAGTACTAATTTGGTTACCTAAAATCATGTAGATTGGGCATTCTGGTTATATTAGGACCTAATAAGCCATGTGATTAGCAATACACATTAGTGCATGCACATGAACAGAGAAAAAAGCAATGTTCTACCAGTCTAGCTAGCAGCCAAATTATGACAACCTGGTTACAAACATGTAATATCTTGCACCTTATTCTAGTAGACAGACAATTCTACTATTGGTCCTAGCTACATGTGATTACACATGATATAAGTTATAAATTATGTACCAACATAGTTACCTGCATAAGATCAGTTCTAACAGAGTGGGGAAACAAGAGTGAAAACAAAGAGAGTGTTCCTTGAAATAGATTTTATATCATTGCAATGAATTGTGAAATATCGATTCAAGCATTTAAAAGCATGATAACTGAGAATTAATTGCAGAAATGCATCTAGGAAATGGCATGAGTGCTATAAGGAAACTTAATTCCAATGTCTTTAAATATTTGTAAGGTGCAACAGGAATAGACCACTCACTAAATATGTTGGGGGATGGGGGTTGAAGGTATTATGGAAGGAATTTTCAGTGGAAATAGCATACACTGAGAATCTACAATATCTTCCTGAACATAAAAAATGGTGAGTACAAAAGAGTAATGTGGATGAACTACACCGAGTGGATAATGGTACTCATTATGATGAAGGGATCAAAGGGATCAAAAATAAAGTTTAGAGAAATACTAGTACCATTTCTAAAATACTGACCATTCCAAGAACTCCCTAGGAATGGTTTGTTGGCGTCCATTTCTTGTCATTTTCTGGGAACTTTTCTAGGTTGTATCCTTCAGGAGATGGGTCATTCCCATAAAAAAAATACAGTAACAATCATTTCATCCTGTATAGCATATTTTATGCCCTCATTTGGATATAAATGAAACAAGCGTAAAGTTTAAGAAAACCAACAAGAAGGTTAGGTTAGTCTCGCCTAATATATTGCTAGTAATCAAATACTTAACAGAAGTCAACTATGATAATTCATCTAGTTATCAGTGAGAAGCTAAAGTTACCAAGATATATATAGATATATGTACATATATGGGAACAAATTGGATACAATATGGTTGGATATGCATATATAAAAATACATGTAAAATATGTGTGAGCATGTAAAATACATGTATTTCCTAATATTTCTAGAGTTTTAACAAAGTATTTCCCTTGGCTTAATGTATTTCCTAATAAAATGCTCTACAAAAATAGTTATTGACCCATTTTCCATTTTTCATATGGCATAGAGTTCCTATTCAAAACGTTCTTAAGCTCATAGCTTGGCCCAATGGAAGGGTGCTATCCTCAATGGGGGTTATAGAATAGTTAAAAAATGTATAGCTGTTTTTTTTTCAAAATAAGGCCCAAATACATACAACTGACAAAGGTTTTCATAATTTGATATAAACTAAATGTGTACCTCATGAATATGACCTCACTTTTGAAAAATCCTATCCTCTTATGTTCCAACATCCTGAATAAAATGCTCCACCTTGTCCAATATTACCTGCATGATAAAATGTTTCACATTTTAGTGTGATATCAGCTTAGCTGGAAATGCTAGCTGTATCCAGACTAGTTAACACCCTTTCATTCGATGTTCAGTAATTTCAGACATAGGAGACGTCCTATAGCCTTTATAAAAATCCATGTGCATTTGATTCTGAAAGAGAAAACATTATACATCTTTAATGCCAGCAATTGGATGAAGCTGGTCAAGATGAACTCGGTATCATTTCCATCAATTTGGGGACAAGAGATCTTGCAATTCAAGTGATAATTAAAATTTCAAAGGCCACACAACTTCAGATTGCAAGATTTAGAATACCAAAGTGAAAATATCACAATATCTAGTAACATATAGTGAAGTCCTTCGGCCAACATAATATTTGCCAACAAAAATTATATAATAAATGCAATCAGTGTCATAATACCTCACCTGCATCTATCAAATAGCCACCCATTGCACTGAATTATTTCTTGTATACAGCCATGAGCAAATTAACTGAACCTTGTAAAATAGAAAATAGCCACCAACAAATTATCTTCCTGGATAATATTGTCATAGAACCAAAATAGAGAATGTGAGCTGTAAAAACAGATCTATAATAAATTGTCTACACACTAGAGATAATAATGCTTAGAAGTTAGAACAACAATCAACTTGGACAAAAATATTCCAAGCGTTTCAACTGAAATGAATTTTAGAACAGAATGTAAATTTAGATAATATTTATTCAGCGACTATTTAAGAAATTAAAATAGAATATAGGAGGTGTAACATCTCTACATACAAACCTCACGAATTTCCAATGTAGGCATGTGTGGAAGGAAATCATTACCAACAAAGAAACAGATGAAGACAAAATCATCCAGAACCCGTTCAAAATCAATCTCTATTGGAGGTTTTGGAATCTTCATATCATACTCTAAATATTCATGTAAAACCCAGATGTTGACGAACTGCCAAATATTTGAGATATCATAAACAAGTTAGATGTAAAAATAATAGTAAAACATCCACATGATCTATAATAATCTTGAAACTTGCTTTAATTATCATGACCTAAATGGGACTGTTATTAGTATTAATGCAACCATACAACATTAACAAAAAGAAAAAAACCTCCAAGCATGCCTAACCAAAATCCTAACATAAAAAATTATACATATATCTGACTTACTTGATAAGGCTTTTTAGGATTAACATTCAGTTCACCACCTTTCTCATCAAAATCTCCTTGCTTTCTTTTTGGCTTTCCTTCACATGCATTTGCAAAATGACCAACCTGACCACAAAGGAAGCAGTTATCTTGTTGTCCAGGCGTAACCACAATCTGCACAATTACATATATAAGAAAAGAGGCAATGTTGTCATATTCCTCTCACTATTTTTAAAGACTATAGTAAAAGAGATGACAATGCGAACTAAATGCATTTCAGTCATACAAACCTATCACGCAATTTAAAAATTTCATCTTGAACAAAGGATGAGCATTAATTTCTATTTTTCATAAAGGACAAACTGTTAAAAGAGAGTCTATACTTTTGTGGGGATGATTTTGTCACTGACCATGCTTGGATATGGTGCATGTGTAGCATTTCTAAGCATAACTCCTACCCTCAATGGTTTTTGGTATTTGTCTCTCGGTAACACTCAAGAGTAAAGCCTAGAAATGGGGTTAAGTATTGAAATTTGAACATAGATGAGTATAACAGTTCGGGAGTTTATTGGGTTAATGTTCAGACATTTATTGGGTTTGGTGAAGGTCATCAACATATAAAACATATCTAGAGATCAATAAGAGCGATATAAATTTGAAAGTACTTCCCATGAGTTCGAAGATAGGACTACCAAAACCTCTTCCCAATACAAAGATGCAATAATTATTTCTAAGAGTTTGACAATGTATGAACCATTGCTGCTTCAAGGCAACGTGATCTAAGAGAATGGGTGGATGTTACAATATGTAATGCACAAAATTGCAATAAAAAAATTAGATAGCGATAAAAATGTACTCATTAAATCCTTAAAAGAAAAACCTAGTGGCTTCTTGTGCATGTCAATGCATCATGACCCATATCAAATGAAAATAAGGACCTTGATCTTAATTCTAAGCAAATAATCATGAGATTGAACTACTACACAAAAATGAAGAATACCAATAGTTCTATTACACTCTGTTCTCTATAAATTAGAAGTTCTAACCTCTCTCAAAATTGAGAAGTGCACCTCATGAGTAGACAATGCTAACATGATTAGATCATCATCCTGTAGCCATTGGGACAAAGGAATTTACCAACAACCATTTGGGACAAAAGGAATTTACCAACAGCAATATGGCATTTACCACCCTTTTATGCCTGCAACATGCATCACCATCTGAATATGATGCCAAACAAGAGTTTGCCAAGGAGCATTCTAAGACATGGATATTACAATCTATTTTGATGCTAATTTCGCCAGAGCTTTTAGGCCTGTCAACCCTATGCCTCACTGACCATTCTTTTTACATATAACAAAAATCAAAGTCGCATTATTTGAACACAGGATCAACCCAACAAATTTGAAGATCAGGAATATCATTTGGATTTAAGAAAACTAGCAAAAATTCTAAAATGAAACTGATACAAATAGAAAAAGCTAAGATATACCCCAGAAAATTGGACGAATACTTCCAGGCTCAGCACATGACATATATTGAAGAAGATATATCCCAGAAAATTGAAGGAACACTTCCAGGCTCGTAAAACTTTAATATATATATATATATATTAGTTGTATGGTGTTCTTGCATTCCTTATCTTCGCTGTATGTTTGTGATTTACTAGTATTGGTTATCACTTGCTATTATGCCTTCAAAACTATAGATAGTTACACTTGAAATAATGATTAGAACTCCAAAGGGGCGGCATATGAACCAGATATGAACTTAACTGTGAAATTGTGAGTGGATTCATGAAGATGAGGAAATAATAAGATTAACATTATCTTACAACACATCTTCCAGTTGCTTGGCCTAAATAGTAAGTCTCATCATTGCACTAAGCTTCCTGCAGTATATGAACTGTCAGCGTAGTTAGTGTAGGATTCATGGGTGTGTTCAACTACTGTGGAGATAGCTAATGGAGGGCGTGTTCTACTATTTGCTAGTTGTAAAGACCATCATATTCACTCCTCAGTCACTTCTCTTAAATCATAGAGAGGTTGCTCCATTAATTTGTAAGGGCATCTTAAGAGATAAAACGCTGTGTGGGAGATATTTTTAAGTTGTGAAGTCAATAAAGCTGCAATGGTTCTATTGGAAGAGGATTTGTATTAGTTGTGGCCACTTTCAAGCACCTCTTGCAGTTGTTGATTGCTAACTTGCCGTTGAACCTCTTATTTGTCACTGTTCCTAGACGTGTTAGTATAAATATTTTTATCAGTCAATATTGCAGTAAAGACCAATGCATATCCATCAAACTTATAATCTCTGTGAACTTATGTATCTTTGGAAAAAGGCATGAAGTACACAAATTTTAAAGATATACCAAATAAAATTGATCTAAATACACAATCATAGGCATACATATAGATCATGTAAAATCCAAGAAGAAGTCATCAAGTATGCTGGTGCATGTTCTCATATCATTAAATTATCTAAAAATCTGAACACGTCTATAGACAAAATGCCATTAACCATAAGAGATACATCAATCCTTCCAAGTCTATTCAAATATACCAATTCCAATGCCATATACTCTAGAGATGAACATGAACTCGAATATAAAAAAGGGCACACTGTAGGCGCTATAAGCAAATGATGCATAGAAAAGGACTGCAAATGGGCATAAAGCTTAAAATTCAAAAAGCATGAAGTCCACAAATTTGGACAGATATCTCACAGAACATTGACCTAAACACATGATCATAGACATTCAGAGCATCCATGTCAAAATCCAAGAATTCAAAAAGCAAGTATTCTGGCACAGGCTCTAAAATCATTAAATTGATTTGAAAATCTCAACACATGTCTATAGACAGAATACCATTACTCACAAAAGAGTCACCAATCCTTTCTAGCATATTCAAATGTACCAAATCCAATGTCATGTACTCTGGACATGGACATGAATTCAGATATTGAAAAGACATGATCATAGACATTTAGAGCATCCATGTCAAAATCCAAGAATTCAAAAAGCAAGTATTCCAACACAGGCTCTAAAATCATTAAATTGATCTAAAAATCTCAACACAGGTCTATAGACAGAATACCATTACTCACAAGAGAGTCACCAATCCTTTCTAGCATATTCAAATGTACCAAATCCAATGTCATATACTATGGACATGGACATGAATTCAAATATCAAAAAGGCACAACTATAGGTGTCATAAGCAAATGATCAATCCATTCTAGATACATGTACAGAAAAAAGGGTTGCAATGAGCAGGAAGTTTAAGAACAAAATGCTAAAAAGAATGAGTGAAGCAGAGTGGGGTAATTATTTATTGTAGATCGAAATCTTAGCTGTAGTAATAGCTTGTAACACATCACATAAATAATAATCACAAGCAAGAGAGAACCGACATGGCAGGCTACTTAAGAACCATGAATCATGAGTTATAGTTTTGTAATACATCACATAGATAACAACCTCAACTAAGAGAGAGCCAGCTATAGAGAGTGTGCACAAGGAATGACACTAAAAATGCAGACAATATTTATTTGATCAAGTGTCAAGGGTGTGGATTTTAGGGCGGGCAACATAGGATCCTAGCACCCAGAAAAAAGTTGCGAAGCGTCTTACCTCTTCAAGGGTCCGTTGTGCATGAGGGTCTGCCTCAGAAGCTTCAAAATCTATGTAGAAAACATACTCAAACTTCCTTACAGCAGCACCGCGCTTGGCTTCGATGTCAAGAACTCTGAGATAAAAACGTACTCAAACTATATTTTTATTTGTCACTGTTCCTCGATGTGTTGAGTATAAATATTGCTCGCCCTCAATTACAACTTCTGTCAATACTTTGCAGACCTAAAGTGAAATGGGACAAGAGTAGTAAACCTATACACAAATTTCAAAAGTAGCTACTGGATCTTATTTCCACATTTTTCTTCTGAGAGCATACTACATTGGTCTCTCACAACTGAGCCATCACTCTTGTCCTAGAACCCTGATGATGTAACATCGCTTGGGCTTCCTGAGCAGAGTACAATTAAAGATTCATCACAACTTGTATGCTGAACATGAAAATCATTGACAGCATTAATCAAGGACGTAAGACAGTAATGCATGTAAGTATCCTTAAAATAAAATTACAAATTGAAGGACATGTAACAAAATTACCACTTAGTGCCTCTACTTCTGTGGGAAATCTGAAGCTCTATCGCCATAATGACCACAAACAAAGCATGATCCACGGAAACTCCTGCAAAACAGCAATTCCAAATCAATGAGAATGTCATAGCATAACCATTAAGAATTGGGACCTTCATCCTAGAGGAAATCCTTTGACAGAAAGACTACCAAAGGATGAGAATAAAAAAATCTAACATGCAATCCACAACCATCAGTATAAACTTAAAACATGTAAAGTAGGCATTGACAACCATTGGCATATAATTCAACAAAGATACTAATCATGCTATAACTAGGTCAATCTAACATATGCCCTGTTTCAATTTTCTATCATCCTTAATTGATGCTTCATGCATGCTATATATATTATATACACACACACTCAATCAGAGACACCTTATCTAAATTCTACCAATGATCATGACAAGATGCAAGTGAAAGAAGACTGGCAGATATTTCACTGAAGAACCAGTAGCTCTTTCAAATTGTCCACTTGACCATACTTGTTGCTATCACTCATTGAGAATGGTTTGCTTGATCCTCAGCCCATCCCACTGCTACTCTTCTCTCCATATATTCTCCTTGATTTCCAACCCCTAGATGAATCACTATCACCATAGCTTTTCTTACCCCAGCTACAAGTGTTTCTACCTCTTCCACCTCCAAAAATCCTATAACCTGCACTTCTATCTGAGTATCTACCATGCCTGTAACTTGGAGGCTCTTCATATTCCATTACAGTTAACTGTAAATATCATAAAGTAGAAAGACAACAAGTTATATGTTGTTCACATATATCAATAAGGAAGTTTATCATATATATAACTTGGCACTGAACCGAAAGAACAGAATCTGGCCATTGTCTATCTAACCTTATGTGTGATTTGGAAGTAAAAATATCAGTAGCACTACAAAGCTAAGAACAGAGACATTTGTCATAACAGAAATTACTTATGGAGAAAAAGTAGTTCATGTGAGCTGTATAGAAGCTTAGTGATAACAATAGTGGTTGAAAACTTTCCATGCCTTTGAATTCCAAGAAAAATACAAGTACAAACAACTGCCAAATAGAGGAGGAACACACTTGTATGATAGTTGTAGATAGCCTGTTATAAAGAAAAATGTAAGCCAAAACCTAACAACAATTGTAGACAGAGGACTAAAGCACCATTGGGTAGTGAAATAGAATATGACTGTACACTACAGTAAAGCACACACATTGAATGGTGTTGAGCATAGTTGCATGGAATAGTGAGAATCAAATAAAGTACGTGTGTGTATGACTCTAAGTTGCAGAAAAATCCTACCAGTGCCACCCCACCAACATTTTGACATGGAAAATATTTCAGAAACCAAAATGCATAGGAAATGGCTTGGAAACTCATAGTACATTTTTTATCCATTTTCTAGTGGTTTCCTCATATGGAATAGCTTGCACGACATTTCTTGGCCATCCCCAACCTGAAAGGGGAATTTCTGGCTCCCTAATGCCCTACTTGGAAAATAAAATCGTTTTGTTGATGGAAAGAACAAAGAAAAGAGAAATTACATTTTTTCAATATTATAAACAAAAAAAACAACTACAAGTTGGTTATTTTTCTGCATTTTGGGAATCTTTCCTTCATTTCTATACACTATAGTATACAAGTATTATAATCCACATAGCCATCATGATGGCCTACAAACAGAGACACCAAGCTGCATAGTTTGGCAGAAATCAGTCCCTAACTATAAAGCCATTCATAATAAGGTGGGTGGTTTGGACTAGCACATTTTGGGCATTTTCACTATATTTTAACTCTAAGTTGTAGGAAACTCCTAATGATTATAACCCTAAATTTATTGTCTTCAATTTTTTACATTGACATGAATTATGATTAGCTCATTTTATATTTTGGCATATATATCCTAATGTATAAGCATAATTGTGGACAATGCATGAGGTAATGCTCTATAAGATTCAGTAGATAAATCAGATGTGACAGAGGAATCGAAGCTGGAGCAGCAGTAGGCCAACACGATACTTAAATCGGCTGAGCTAAACCTTGAGGCTAATATATATATATAACCTAATGTATAGGCATAATTTTGGACAATGCATGAGGTAATGCTCTATGGGATTCAGTATATAAATTAGATGTGCCAGAGAAAACAAAGCTAGAGCAACAGTAGGGAAACACAATACTTAAACAGGCTGAGCTACACCTTGAGGCTGATATATATGTGTGTGTATATATATTTATACAAGGAATATTAAAGTTTGGACAGCCCAAAGGTTATCAATGGCCCCAAGGTCAATAAAATTTTCATTGCAGAGCACTCCCCCTTTCCTTGGAATTTTCCAAATGAAAGAAAATTGATCAGTAGTGACAAGACCAGATGGTGAGCCAACAAGGCTCCCTTGAATTTGAACCCATGATCTATTGGAAATAGGACATGAATTATCATTTCAAACCATTTGAACTAACTCAGTGGGCTAAAATGTTTGGAAAAAAGTCATGTTTGGTTAACTGTTTTGCCACATCAACCAAGTCAAGCTTGGGTTCCACAGTTATAAATCATGGGGGTATACCTCTTATGTGCACCTCGCATATGTTACTGGATGAGTAAGGAAAAAGTCCTCTTTTTTTCATATTGCACCATATGCTCATGTGCATAGTGTTTGGAAACAAGTCATGTTTGGTCAACCATTTTGGGGCATCATTCAAGTCAAGCTTGGATCCCACATTTACAAATCATGGGGATATACTCCTTATGTGCACATTGCATGTTTTCTTAGATGGGCTTAAATACCACCCCAACGTTCTCATTGGAACAAACCTTAGTGGGATTTGAACCCAAATGGGCAAGGGAAGAAAAGTGTGCTTGCTTTCTTGTAACACCACATCCTCATGTGCACATGGACACACACATATTTACAACTTTCAGCCCCAAGGTTTAGCTTAATGAGTTGAACCATCAACCCAATGCATGTTTCCAGTGGGGAAGCCATACGTCACACATTAGAATTCAGTCAAATCCCTTGGGGTTACCAACTGCTATTATGGCTGGAGGTTGAGAATCTGAGATGCTCTCAATTTGGATATTCTATAGAAGAGGTGAATCCTTCATGGTTTTCTTTAGGGTAATCTAAATATATTAGTTGTTTCTCTGTTTCCAAAGGTTTTGGAAGGCCACATTTCCATGTCATCTCTGTTTCAAAAATCGTGTTGAGTTCTAAGTTTTGTGCAACTTAGATGTGACTTAAATAAATAGAAGAGAAAATAAAGCAATTTTTAGGAAGGCACAAAAAAATGAATAGTTTCATTAACAAGCACAACCATTAAATATACTAGATAGTAATTTGCACTTCCTTGACATTTTCACAGGTTGGCCCAGGTCTCTTAAAGATGCTGGTCTATTAAGGAATTCTTCCTTTTATGGACTGTGTGAGGAAGGTGCAAGACTTAATGGTCCTATGGTACCCTTTGGGGGTTATGAGATGAGAGAGTACATCAATGGGGATAATGCCTATCCAATCCTACCCTGGTTTATTGTGCCTTTTTCGAGGGAACTAACTAATGAACAAAGAATCTTCAAATTCAAGTTGTCCTACACTCAGAATGTTGTGGGGGTGCTCTTGAAAAACTGAGGAACACATGGCAACTTCTACAAACAAAGATCAAGAAACACAATATGGAGATGGTACACCAGACAATCCTTGCCTGTTGCATATTATATAATATGCTTCTTTCAACCAAAGCATATGAGAATGAAAATGTGAATTAGAAAATTGATGAGTCAGGGAATGGGCACAGTAGAGGTAAATCCAGACGCAATCTCAAGCATCCTGCATCTCTCGGAGCTATCTTTGGCATGGATCTTTTGCTTACAATCTCGGATATGAAAAACACTTAACTCAATGTCATTTTGAGTCAACTTTACCAAATGAAAACTAGTTTGCTTTCTGATTGTGGCCCAAAACTTTACTTCATTCCCAGATCTAAAGATGCAAGGGGACTTTGTCTACCAGTCAAACCACCATTTTTGGCATCCAATTGAGCATGAACAGGACATAGTGAAACACCTTATAGGTCTAACATGAAGAGACATAACCCTAGCATTTAGTGTTTTTTGTAGTAGCAACATCATTTCTCATGGCTAATTTTGTAACCTTGATATATTTTCACCTTAACATGATTTATGGAAAAGGCATACATTGGAGGTTTGATTCTAGGGGTAGAGGCAGAGGCAAATATCTAATACTGAATGAGAATGGCCAGCTTGTAGACATGAATTCCATGTTAAATATATTAAACAACACCAATGCTAGAACAGTGAAGGGGGAAGAGTGTTACCACCTAAGTTGTACTTAGTGGTTTTTTATCAAGTGAGCCTGGTGAACCAGACAAGGATAACTTGTTTGGACTTCAGAAGACCTTTGGAAGCACTTATGGGAAGTGCTTGTTGTACTATATCACATGTTCATACCCCATGGGGGAATTGTAATAAATGTTCTAGCATGATAGTGTCTGTAAAAGACTCAGTCTCTTAGACTTTATTTGTCAATCCGATCAGCCCAGGGTGTTTTTTCCCTTGGTTATTATTGGTTGTTGAAGAAACCACTGATAATTTCTGAGTTTTTCACTCCATAACTCCAAAGTTGGGGTGGTCGACTTGGCATTTAGGCCTATTGAGGTTATTAGAGTCTATGTGTTAATGAATAAACATGCTAGACATCATGGTTGAATCATATGAACATGTCTAAGTCCCCCTTAGTTTTTTTCAATTTTTTCATTTTTTTAGTTTTTTCAGTGTTTTTTATTAAAATTTAATTTTTTCAAAACTTAGGCTATTTTTTAATAGTTTAATTGGAAAAATTGATTTTGTAATAAAACTAAGCCAAATAATCAGTTTCAGTAATGTAGGTGCTCATTTTCAAGCTAAGAGCACCATGTAAACCCATGGACCCACTATTTCCTAGTTTTGAGTGATTTTCCATCACTCGGGTCAGAAATCCCCAAAAATCAATTATTGATTATTTTAATTAATAAATTGATGAATAATGGAGCAAATCCAGAATCATAGATCAATGGATTCTCAGCCGATTTGATTGAAATCAGTCAGATCTAAACCAGATTGACTGGATCTGACAAATCCTTGACTGAAGGAGGTGATCAAATCAGATCCAAAGTTGATCTTCAACGTCCTTTATGGGGATTTTTTCCCTCCATCTCTCCTCCACACGTTTTGGCTCATCTGGATGAGTTTTGGTGGATGCTTTAGTCAACAGGTTGAGGTGTCAGTTAGATCAGCTCTCTGATTGATAGTTGCATTCAGTGAGACTCATATCTGGCTTAGTTAGACACAGATCAGGGATTGATTGACTCTCCATTAGCTTATTTGATCTGCCTCCTTGGGATTTGTGCCCTTCCTAGGCTGGGTCTCCTTGTTTTTGTATATATCCAAGCATAAGCATCCTCTTCCAAGCTAGTTAGAACTGGGATTGAGGTGCTGCTGCTATTGTAATGTTGTTATTTGTTTATTTGAAATAAAGAGAAGCTTTGGAGGCAAGAAGGTGTTATGCCATTGTATGTGTGGATGATCATTGCCATTTTTTACTGAGGTAACCTGTATCTATGTTCATAATTTGCTAATTGCTTGTGGATTCATTGCTAAGATTGATAATAAGCTTATTATAATCTTGATAGAAAAGGTGCTTTTCAATAAGTTTATTGGCCATCTCTTTCCTTTGATGCATGTTTAGAGATCTAGATTCAACATGTTTTATAAGTTTATATGCATGTTATTCTAAATCTCTG
The DNA here is from genome assembly GCA_001517045.1 of Pseudotsuga menziesii. Taxonomy (NCBI): domain Eukaryota; kingdom Viridiplantae; phylum Streptophyta; class Pinopsida; order Pinales; family Pinaceae; genus Pseudotsuga; species Pseudotsuga menziesii. The sequence goes on from LPNX010381771.1 coordinate 32,785, forward strand.
TGTATGTACTAATCGGATCTCACAAGTATTTCGGCAAGTTTTTTTATTTCAGCTAAGCTGCAGGTTCCTAGATTTGAGAGGATGCTGATCTAGTTTGCTTCTTCACTCTCTCCAAAACCTTCCAAAGGCATAGTCCCTCGACATTCCACCTGAAAGCTCCACGGTGGATCTTCAAGGCTACCAGCATTTCTCTCCTCCTCTTCCTCCTTCAAAATCAATTATTTACCTAGTCACTTTGTTCACAACTTTGATATTGTTTAAATCTGTTATCTTAAAGTAAATTTAACATAGATCTATCTTCTCAAAGCCCATAATCTAGATCTTGTTCTTAAAAGGTTTCATAAGCATTATATATCTAGCTTTAGGGAAATTGTCCTTTCTGCATGGAATTTTAAAGAGAATTTGTAGCTTGCATGCATTAGATTTCTGTTTTCTATTATAAAAGATAAATCTAGTAATTAGTGCACATCATATTGTCTGCCTAAAAGTCAATCCAAGATCCCAAGGAAAGCTTGCTTTCCTTGGTTCCCTTTTTACCTTTTTTAACTAGTTTTAACTTAGTTGGCTTTGGTTGAAAGTAAGCTGACCCAAAGGTACTTTCAGAGTGCTTTTGGGCATATTTCAGTCTAATAAGCTTGCTGTTTTTTATCAGGTGTAACATAAAAGAGGAGGATCTGCTGTTCGAAAGTAACTTTTGGGCCTTCTGAATCCCCCCAGGGGTCTCCCTTTTTGACTGAAATCTTTAATTTTTGCACTTTGTAAGCTCTTGGTTTCATTCTATATAAGAATCAAGAGTAATCATATCATTTTTCTGATATTGTAACTTCTGGTAATAAAAACAACTATGAATAGGTTCTTTCAATCCCATTCCCCATCCCCCCTAGGGGGATTTACATCCGTGTCATTTTTTGCTTTTCGTTCATCTTTTTTCAATCTAACATAGTACTAATATGCAGGGTAGTATACTTTGATTTAAAATAATTTTCATATTCCATTTCTATTGCTTTCAAAGTAACTTTAATACTTACCCCACGAGCCTCCTTTTGAGCCGAAAGGTGAAGAAAGGTTCGTGGTAGTCTAATTAGAAAATTGTGGTTTGCTTATCTTTTTATGTTTCATTTGATATCATCATTTGTTTCAGTAACCATAATAAAATCAACCCCTCCTTGATTCCCTAATTGAGGTCCACTTGGACCGAAAGAGATTCCTGGAGGGTTTTCTTTCTAACAAGAACATCCATCTCAAAATTTACTAAAATTGACAAGACTCTGGTGTGTATGCTCTGTACTTGGCTACGGTTCGTCCGATCAGTCAAGCTGTATGAAAAGATTTGAGTGACTAGTATAATTAGGATTCACTCTCCCAAATTGACAAACCATCAGGTGAAAATCCAACACCTAGACCAAACCATTGCGGTGGAAAAATACCCAAAGGAAGGGGGAACTTCTGAAAAGTGACCTCGGGGCGCCGATCTCTGTCACACCCTAATGGGTGCGTTATGAACAATAGCCCCAGAGACTCCATTCAGCCCACATATTCCTTGGGGGTAGCCATGAAGGTTTAGTTTTGTACATACTCCAAGTACTCTCGTGTATATCTAGAGTCTACCCCGTCGCCTAATTTTAATCAACTCATATTTCACATTAACTTAAAACATACCAAGAGGAAATTGCAAAAAAGTCACTCCAAGCACATGCAAGTATATTGATTTCCTTTTGACTCCATTTTAAGGCACTGGTTATTTTCTTGCTATATATATATATATATATATATATATTTATATTGTGTCTCAGCATTGTGCTTTCGTGTGCTCATTTTGTATCTTGTCATCTATGGTTGTTTATGGTTAAATTTCAAACTCCTAAGTAACTCATTCAGTTCAACATCACCATACTAAGTAATTAGCCTTAGTAAATTAATAGGGTCTACCCACCTTGGATTCGCTAGGAGTTGAGCCTAAATGGAGTCAAGAACAAGGTGACAGCCTTGACTCGAGACTTGCCCCCAAGGGCACATCAAGTGGCTTGAAGATTTCTGCCATGTGACCTAGGTGTGTGAAAGGCGGAAACACTTTTTTGGCGCCGTTTTCGAGGATAAATCTTTTTATTCCCAAGTACGACTTTTGTTTTCTTCCTTTTTGTTTTTGCTTTGTTTGATGAATGCTTAGAGTAGATCTTTAATTTTCATCTGGCGACTCCACTAACCTTTTTCCAGTTTTTATTTTTACAAAGAAAAGCAAAAAAAATATTTTTGTGAAAAGATTTAAAAATGCTTATTTTTCTTTTTCACATGGTGACTCCATTGAAGGGATAAAACCCTGTTATCTCATAAACTTGTGAAGTTGTGTTGTGTGTAGATGAGCCCATGCGACATGCTAAAACCTTTAAAGCTCATCACTTGATAGCTCCACCTTTTCAGTACAAGGTTTAATGGTTATATCAAATGCATACTATTAGTTTTTGATATGGATGAATTAAAGGAGAAATATGGTGCCCAGATAACTGGAATTTTTCAGCCTATCGATTTCTCAAACATCCCGGGTTTTCCTAACTCTTGTAATGGTGTGGATGATGCATATAAATGGCTTCCAGTTTTTCATGGAAATTATGGTGATTCGGCCATCTGGCATGTCAAATCTTTCCTTCAGTTGATGGTTTACTTCAATATTCTTCATGAAGACAATATGATGGAAATGTTTGCTGGTACTTTTTGGGGTGAGGCCTGTTGTTGGTTCTATCAGGGCCTTCCTAATAAATGTATAACTTCTTTTCCAAGCTTCTTTTGGATGTTTTTAGAGCAGTGGCATGATGGTAGGGGTAGTATGAATGGTTTAAAAAATTTCCTTGAAAAGATCTGTACCTTCTACCTATTTGGGACAGAGTATCACACAGAAACATATGATGGACCTTTTTCCATGATAAAAAAGTATTGAAGACTTGGAATCACTTCTTGAACATTTAAGTGAAGAGGAGGTTCATGATACTCCCATCAAAAAGCATCCTAGTAGTTATTTAAGAAAGGAAGCAATTAAGCATCTTCTTAAAGAATATGAGGTATCTCCCAATACACAACAAGATTCTGAGGAAGGGAAAATCCAAGATGATCCTATTGAAGAGCTTCAGGAAGAGCCAATGATGGAACACATTGTTGAAGACTCTCCTCATGTCACCATAGCTGAAAACATTGAAGATTTGAGGTATTCTCAAGTGTGTTGCAATGCTGATATTTTTCCAGAAATCCCTCTAGAGAAACCCACTTAGCAACACATCCCAAGTGGTCCCATTGAATATGTCCAAAAAGTTTCCTTGATTGAAGATAATATTGAAGATCCTCTTCATGTTATCATAATAGAAGCCTATAAAGAAGCCTGTGATAAGATCAGTACAGTGTGTGGTGACACTAGACCTTGTTCTCCTCATGTTGATGAAGGTTTGGAAAGTTTATTGCCTTGTAACATTTTATTTGAAGAAGATTGTTATGAATACAAGGAAGACATGGATAGGTAGGAGCATGATTCCATGGATGAAGAGTCCCCCACATATGACATGAATGGGAGTGATGACTATTGGAATTTCATAGATAATCCAACTTGTGAAAATCTTATGGAGAATCCCATCCATGATATGTCCAACAATGGGAGTGTCTATTCAAAAATTTGTGGAAGTCCAATCTACAATACGTCCATAGAGGGGAGCACGGATCTGGATTCCTGGGAAAACCTTAGTATGGAAGAGGAGCATTCAGAATTTTCACATGATCATTCAGAGTCATACCATGTGGAGCCGCACAAGGGTATCATTAATGAAGACATTGAGAAACAGTATTGTGAAAAGTCAGATGTGATGCAATCAGTGGATTATCAGTCTTAGCCATCTTTTTCACATATAGAGGTTCCTTATGATTTGGAGCTGCTTGGGGCTTGTGCAACAAGTTATCATCTAAGAAGCCCCGATGATCATTATGATGATGTAGTCAGCCTACCTCATCATTCTGATTGGTATATCAGTCATATTCAGTCATGGATAGAAGCAACCTGCATGAGCACATACAAGTTGGGGAAGAATTTTTATGACATTATTCTTGCCTATGATCTCCCATCCACCCTCCCATTCTGAATCATCACACAGGTTTTCAATTTCTGAATAAGGTATCCTTACTTTGGCTGGTAACCAAAGACAAGGAAATTTTTTTTTATGTTAATAAAATGCTTACGTGGTTACATTGGATTTCTGATTACACTTAACCCTCTTTATATCATTCTTAGAGTAAGAAAATAAGCTCCTTGAAAGAGAGCATTTACTTTCTGCATTTCTATTTTATACTTAGCTATAATTAAACTTTGCTTCTTTTAGTTAGTTACATTTATTTTGTTTAATGAATCAGCTTAATGGTTCATTTGGTTTTTTTATAAACTTGTGCTATTGAGGTTTTTCTTGTCAAGTTGAGATGTTTTTACAAGGTATACACACCAGAGATTCTGGTGTTCTCATATCCTCTCCTTTCCTTAAAGACTAGATCGAGCATACGTCCCACAGTTGGAGCCAGAATGTTACCACCTAAGTTGTACTTAGTGGTTTTTTATCAAGTGAGACTGGTGAACTAGACAAGGATAACTTGTTCAAACTTCAGAAGACCTTTGGAAGTACTTCTGGGAAGTGCTTGTTGTACTATATCGCATGTTCATACCCCATGGGGGAATTGTAATAAATGTTCTAGCATGATAGTGTCTATAAACGACTCGGTCTCTTAGATTTTATTTGTCAATCCGATCAGCCCAGGGTGTTTTTTCCCTTGGTTATTATTGGTTGTTGAAGAAACGACTGATAATTTCTGAGTTTTTCACTCCATACCTCCAAAGTTGGGGTGGTCGGCTTGGAATTTAGGCCTATTGAGGTTATTAGAGTCTATGTGTCAATGTATAAACATGCTAGACATCATGGTCGAGTCATATGAACATGTCTAAGTCCCCCTAGTTTTTTTCATTTTTTTAGTTTTTTCAGTGTTTTTTATTAAAATTTAGTTTTTTCAAAACTTAGACTATGTTTTAATAGTTTAATTGGAAAATTTTATTTTGTAATAAAAGTGGACCAAATAATCAGTTTCAGTTATGTAGGTCCTCATTTTCAAGTTAAGAGCACCATGTAAACCCATGGACCCACTATTTTCTAGTTTTGAGTGATTTTCCATCACTCGGGTTAGAAAGCCGCAAAAATCAATTATTGATTATTTTAATTAATAAATTGATGAATAATGGAGCAAATCCAGAATCATAGATCAGTGGATTCTCAGCTGATTTTATTGAAATCAGTCAGATTTGAACCAGATTAACTGGATCTGACAAATCCTTGAGTGAAGGAGGTGATCAAATCAGATCTAGAGTTGATCTTCAACATCCTTTATGGGGAATTTCACCCTCCCTCTCTCCTCCACACATTTTGGCTCATCTGGATGACTTTTGGTGGATGCTTCAGTCAACAGGTTGAGGTGTCAGTCATATCAGCTCTCCAATTGACAGTTGCACTCAGTGAGACTCAGATCTGGCTGAGTTAGACATAGATCAGGCATTGATTGACTCTCCATCAGCTGATTTGATTTGTCTCCTTAGGATTTGCACCCCCCTGGGATGGATCTCCTTGTTTTTGTATATATCCAAGCACAAGCCTCCTCTTCCAAGCTAGTTAGAACTGGGATTGAGGTGATGCTGCTATTGTACTGTTGTTATTTTTTTATTTGAAGTAAAGAGAATCTTTGGAGGCAAGATAGTGTTATTCCATTGTATGTGTGGATGATCATTGCCATTTTTTACTGAGGTAACCTGTATCTATGTTCATAGTTTGCTGATTGCTTGTGGATTCACTGCTAAGATTGATAATAAGATTATTATAATCTTGATAGGAATGGTGTTTTTCAATAAGTTTATTGGCCATCTCTTTCCTTTGATGCATGTTTAGAGATCTAGATTCAACATGTTTTATAAGTTTATATGCATGTTATTCTGAATCTCTGTGTATGTACTAATCGGATCTCAGAAGTATTTCAGCAAGTTTTTTTTATTTCAGCTGAGCTGCAGGTTCCTAGATTGGAGAGGATGTTGATCCAGTTTTCTTCTTCACTCTCTCCAAAACCTTCCAAAGGCATAGTCCCTCGACATTCCACCTAAAAGCTCCACGGTGGATCTTCAAGGCTACTAGCATTTCTCTCCTCCTCTTCCTCCTCCAAAATCAATTCTTTACCTGGTTACTTTGTTCACAGCTTTGATATTGTTTAGATCTATTATATTAAAGTAAATTTAACATAGATTTATCTTCTCAAATCCCATAATCTAGATCTTGTTCTTAAAAGGTTTCATAAGCATTCTAGATCTAGCTTTAGGGAAATTGTCCTTTTTGCATGGAATTTTAAAGAGAATTTGTAGCTTGCATGCATTAGATTTATGTTTTCTGTTATAAAAGATAAATCTAGCAATCAGTGCACATCATATTGGCTGCATAAAAGGCAAGCCAAGATCCCAAGGAAAGCTTGCTTTCCTTGGTTCCCTTTTTACCTTTTTTAACTAGTTTTAACTTAGTTGTTTTTGGTTAAAAGTAAGCTAAACCAAAGGTACTTTCAAAGTGATTTTGGGAATATTTAAGTCTAAAAATATTGCTGGTTTTTAGAAGGTATAACAGAAAAGAGAAGGATCTGCTGTTCGAAAGTGACTTTTGGGCCTTCTGAATCCCCCCAGGGGTCTCCCTTTTTGACTGAAATATTTAATTTTTGCACTTTGTAAGATCTTGGTTTCATTCTGTATAAGAATCAAGAGTAATCATATCATTTTTCTGATATTGTAACCACTGGTAATAAAAATATTTCTGAATAGGCTCTTTCGAGCCCATTCCCCATCCCCCCTGGGGGGATTTGCATCCGTGTCATTTTTTGCTTTTCATTCATCTTTTTTCAATCTAGCGTAGTACTAATATGCAAGGTAGTATACTTTGATTTAAAATCATTTCCATATTCCATTTCTATTGGTTTCAAAGTAACTTTAATACTTACCCCACGAGCCTCCTTTTGAGCCGAAAGGTGATGAAAGGTTCGTGGTAGTCTAATTAGAAAATTGTGGTTTTCTTATATTTTTATGTTTCATTTCATATCATTATTTGTTTCAGTAACCATAATAAAATCAACCCCTCCTTGATTCCCTGATTGAGGTCCACTTGGACCGAAAGAGGTTCCTGGAGGGTTTTCTTTTTAAGAAGAACATCCATCTCAAAATTTACTAAAATTGACAAGACTCCAATGTGTATGCTCTGCACTTGGTTGTGGTTCCTTTGATCAGTCAAGCTATATCAAAATCACTTGAGTGACTAGTATAATTAGGATTCACTCTCCCAAATTGACAAACCATCAGGTGAAAATCCAACACCTAGATCAAACCATTACGGTGGGAAAATACCCAAAGGAAGCAAGAAATTCTGAAAAGTGACCTCAAGGTGCCGATCTCTATCACACCCTAACGGGTGCGTTATGAACAATAGCCCCAGAGACTCCATTCAGCCCACATATTCCTTACGGGTAGCCGTGAAGGTTTAGTTTTGGACATACTCCAA
>LPNX010381771.1:40627-73448 GCA_001517045.1 Pseudotsuga menziesii
AATATTTCTACCATGTGACCCAAGTGTGTGAAAGGCGGAAACAAAGAGTAATAAATATTCCTTAAACTGAAACCCCAACAATGAATAATCTTTAGGAATAAAACCCCAGCAACGAATAATATTCCTTAAACTGAGATGATTGAGTTTTATACGAACAGATTTAAGAGTAGAGTTTACAAAGATTCCCTTAGCGCTGATTACATACCAAGAGAAAAAAAGTTGAAACCTCTGGAGTCTGAATGCAGCCCACTAATGACGATATTAGTCCTGCTCCCTAAATTGATGATGTTATCCATTTAGCAAGCAATGATAGCATTTTCCCTATTCAAAAATAATGACAACACTTATTTTAGGGCTCGATCTAAGATAGGGCATCTCTTTAGAGCCTGATCAGTCTCATGGTAGCCCTGTTAGGGATTCAATAGGTCCTTGGCAGCCCTGCTAGGGCTTAGAAAAATTCTTGGAAACCCTTCTAATACTGATACAGACCCTCGGTGGCCCTGTTAGCTCTGAAACAAACCCTGGTGCCTGAGTCGTGACCTCAATGAGGTATGCCCACTTGGTCGCAGCCCTGTTAAGTCCCAAAGACACCGTCGGCATCCCTATTTAGGAAGACGAAAGCCCTATTGGGCTTGAACAAACTTGATGGAAGCCCTAATTGGGGCTTAAGCAGACCAATGACAGCTATGTTGAGGCTTAAGCAGACCCACAGTGACCTTGCTGAGGGTGACAGTAGCTCTTGCTGATCTAAATTCCTTAGAAGCAGTTGAATACAAAGAACCAAATTCTTCTTGAACCCACCTGCTACCTCATGTAAAATCATTTAGGAGAGCCAAAGGAAAATTTCCCAATGCTACAGAGATTTGGGGATGGATTGTGAAAACCAAGCTTTCAAAGTAGAGCTAGAGCGAATTTCCCAATTCTATAGAGATTTTGGACTCGGTTACTAAACCTTGGCTATCAAAGTACCGAGAATTGAGAATCATGAATTGGTGCTATTTTGAAAAAACCCAAAATTAATGTACCACTAGTGTTCATGTGATTAAGGAGTGTGATCATTCGCCATGTGGAAGGATCGACGTCGTTGGACCTCAACTACTATTGTAAAGTGCATACGAGAAGCATTTATAATTGTCTGCTCCTGCCTTCAAATTGTGGTCCTTGTGAGAGTTAATAGATATCAAAGGAACAAGATTGATTAATACACGAGGCTTAACTTATGTAGACAATTCATGTGAAATCATATGGATTTAACATAAAGTACATGATAATAAAATTTTACTATGTGAACCATAACAATTTAGTATGAATCCTAGCATATAGTTTGTGGGTTGAACACTTACGGAGTAATGACAAGGAACTGAACCCTTACGGAGTAATGACAAGGAACCATACACAGAACTTTTATGGGTGTTTGTTACCAAAGAACATAAATCTTTTTTTAACTATTTTAAAAAAATGATAAGGTGGGAACACGGTTAGGGACATCGAGATGGTACTATCATATAAATAGCCACATAAGGGTTTAAAAGACAAAGAGGTTTCTTAATTAAGTTGAGAGCAATAGTGAACATACTTAAGAGATCATAAGATAGACTTATGGTGACAATAGTGTAAAGAGAAAAAAATACTTGTCCAAAATTGTAAGTGTATTACAAATACATTAAATAGACATAATAAAAATCATAATGTTATTTCAAAATAAAATTGTAATTGATAATTAAAAAAAAATGATTCATATAATATTATTGGAAATATTTTTGAGCACATGAACGAGATTTTAAAGTAAACCAAGTATTGTCTTTCCTAAGGTCTGATAGACTAATCATCATCATCATCATAATGGAAGACTATATATGTTTTGAAATTTGTTTTTTATGAAAAATGAGAGAGGGAAAACTAATAATTCATCTGAAGTTGCTTATATTGTTCATCCTAATTAGTTTTTTCAAACTCCTACACTAAGGGGAGTTTGTTTGTTTATAGTGGACTAAGTGCACTTATTATTTTGGCCTCCCTCACATTTCATATAAATAAATGGAGGGTATATTCCTTTGTATCATTCATTATTTTTTACTCATGTATTCACATACTCAAGTGTTAAATATATGATAGCCACCATGAACTAGACTCTTTGTACTTCTTCTTCAATGTGTTTAATCTCGATCTTAATCACCATTGTCCTATTGTACAAAAACATTCTTGTGAAACAATTAGCAAGCTATGTCAAAATACATTTGTTGGAAAGTGACTATGCACATAACCCCAACACACACACACATGTAACAATTCAATTGACCCCATGCAGTTAACCTATGCACCTAAACCATGCACATAACACATGTCATTGTCCTATGAACTTAATCCATATGCATAATTGACACAAAAGCCTCGCCATGTGGCCCTTCAACACTACAAGCATACGATAATGAGTAAGTCCTTTGTTTATGGCCTCAAACAATTTGTTAACAGGAAACACATTATGGTGCAAATCTCCATCATAACAACCAACTTGGATACAAAATGCGGTTGTCATGAATGAAGAATTGGAATCCACCCTCTTTATCACTAAAAAGGAATCAATGCTTCTCTAACAGGCATGAGGTTATCGCTTGATTGAAGAGAGGGGAAGAGTAATTGTAAATAGATTGGATATGAAGGATCAGATTGATGAATGAATTTCCTCCAAATAAGAGCTTTCTTTTACTATACCCATGGCAATGGCATCAAGAATGGTGTTGATTTGATGGAAAAATGTTTGGATATTACTTCTTCTAATATATTGCTTGTCATTGAAACCATTCAAATAATATGGTTAATAGTTTTATGTGTAATAGATTAAGATGTTTAAGCGAACATACTCATCACTATTTAATATTGAATTCCCCAAAATTGTATTGTAATCCTTTAACATTGTATATTTATTGTAATATTTTGTATTTAATATGCTATGTATGACATTTTAGAGTATGAAATGAATATTATATGTGGCTTAGGCTATGAATATAATATATGAGTCTTAGAATTAATTGTTAGCATGTGATTCATTTGTTTCTAACAATAAATTACGGTGCAGAATAAGATGTACTTATCTATATTGTGTGTAAAGATTCAAATCAATCATACACGTCTTATTGACTAAGGAATCCTTCATAACAATGATTAATCATTTTGTCCCTCACAATTCCTTCTATAGAAATGAGTCCTATTTTTGGCTCCATGCATAGCTCATGAGTCATGATCCCTCAAAGAAATGGATACCACGCAATTTCATAGTTTCTATCCAAACCATGCTTTGAGCTAGTACATTTAATTATAGGACATATGAGGTAATATAGGGCCTTCTACATGGACCATTAGCCATGGAGAGACATATTTTAGGTCCTACAACCTTAGTTTATTTTCTAAGAGAAATAACTTGAGAACAATAGGCATACGAAAAATCATATTAGGCCTTCTATATGACACATGTAGGCCAAAGGATCACTTTTCAATGAATCATTATGTGGTGGTATTGGACCTTATGCATGGTCTTAACAGTGCCCATACTCTGATTATAAGGAGAAATATCCCATCGAGAGGTCATCCTTGGTTGTTGGAGACATCATTGTTATACCTTTAGGCCTAAAATTTTCCTATATATCCCAATGCATGAGATTCCTACACCAACCATGGTTAATACCTCAACACCTAAACCTACTGCTCAAAAACTTCTAATGGTGCCTATATCTCCACTTGGTGGCTAGGAATACGCTCAAGATATCATGTTTGATGTTTCAACATGATGTTGTTGGCCCTACCTACCCATATCCCAACTTTGAGGAAAACGACACTCTTAGGAGATTGAGTGTTATGGTTCAAGGTGTTGTTATTGAAGTAGGCTACTTGAAATATTGTTTTAGATACTAAGAAATAGTTTCCTCTCTTATCCATGTCTATGGTCCCATGGCCCATCCTTGGTGCTAAAAATATACTAATGGTGTTATTTTACAACTTAGAGGCCAAATATCCTGCATAGAGGCCATGTGTGGTACGTTAAGGGTTTATTCATGGCCCTTGAGTTTTAAAGGCTAAATTTTAGGATTAGATTCAACAAGGATTGGATAATTGGCATATCCTCTTATAGTGGAACCTACAAGGTGAGCCAAAAAATACCCTTTGTTTTGAAAAAAATGTGGTTTGGTCAATGAGGGTTTAAAGGTAATTCAAGTGAGTGGTGAGAGGATGTTGATATCCACATAAGCTCAAAAATTTTATGTTACAACAAAAACTTAAGCCTTGAAAGCTATGATAAATTACTTGAAATTCTTTAAATCCTTGAAAGCATTTACACTTAAAAAATGAGAAACATAACACTAATCCTTGAGTGGAACTTCAAGGATCAATGGACCTTCATGGGAACTTATATATTTTGATACAATGACTGTATTTATGTAAAACCAACACTACTTGATGCAACATGACCATGGAATTTCATAATTGTTGTCATAATATAGATTTTTTCATAATTGTTGGACTGCCCCTAAAAGTCCAAGTTCTCATGACTTTTAAGGGCGACTTTAAAACAACCACCCTCAAAAGTCCAATACTCGTGACTTTTGGGGGCGCCTTTAAAACAATCGCCCCCAAAATTCCAATTCCCATGACTTTTTTTTTTTTTGGGGGGGGGGGGAGGAGGGGGGCGGGTTGGGGGGTGTTAAAATCCACCTTGAAAATGACCTTTAGGAAGGGTGTTTCCAAACCCCCCACAAAAAAAAACATCCTAAGAGCCGGACGTTTTGGGGGGGTTTAAAAATAGCCCCCAAAATTCCAATTCTTAGGACTTTTGATGGGGGTTTTTAAGAATCACCCCCAAAGACCTAAATAACCTTTTGTGGGGGAGTTTAACAAATCTACCTCAAGTCAAAACCGCCCCCAAAAGGGTATTTTGTTGTAGTGATCCACTTCTTCAAAGTAACACTATGAGCATTATTGAAATGCTTACTTCATTCCATTTTAAACCAAGACCAAAATTTTCTTAAGAGTACAAAGAAAGTTGGCTTTTGTGTTAAGATTGATATCCACTTCTTGTGCCTTGGGTGTTCTTGGTAAAATTGAGGGTATGGATGTGGGGGATGTCCAAAACAACATTCTAGGGTGACATTTTGGTAGCACCATGATAGGTGGTATTGTACTACCTTTCTTTAAGGGGGGTGGGGGTGGGGGAACTACTAAAACCAATGGACCTATCAGTCAATGTAAAACCCAATGGCTAACAATATTTTTATGGTCAACACCTCACAACCTATATTACTTGTTATTAACTCCAAAATATCAAGTCCCGCAATATCCATAAGTATTATGACATGCATCATCATCGTGGACAACGATGTTGTCATCATCATCATTAATGCCATATGGTACATCAACATCATCTTGATTATCATCCTCATTATCATCACCATCGTCAACATTAAGTACATCATCAACAAAATCATCGTCGTCATTGTCACTATGGTCACTCATATGCCATTAGTGTTCATAATCACTCATCACCATTAGGATTCATGTCATGTAATTGTTAAGGTCATTTATATGTTGTTATAGTCATTTCGATGATAATAGGGTCGTTTAGATGTCGTTACATAAATTTAGGTGACATTAGAATCAATTAGGATCCAAAAGTGCTACTACATTCATAATCATTGTTGACATCCATGTCGTCATCGTCATCATACAACAAATCAACATCGTTGTCGTCGTCGTAGTCATCATCAATGCCATCATTAATATAATTCTGATACTAATGAGCAAGGAGCCCTATTACCTCACAATAATGGATGATATATTCTTATACTTATCAAATCATATCCATACACTCCATCATAATTATCGTAATGCATCATCGTCATGTTGTTAGGGCTAATAAGATGCAATTAGGGTCTATCAAATGTTATTGGGGACACTCAAATGCCATTAGAGCAATTTAGGTGACATGAAGGTAATTTACCCCTCACTAGGATTAATCAAGATACAAATGTGCCATGATTACGATCATTTAGTTTCCACTATGATAAATCAAGATCCAAAAGTACTATCACATGAATCATGATCATTGACGTTGACATTGATATATCTGATGTTATGTCAGACATTTTTCGAACACAAGTCCTAGCTCTAAACCTAGTGCAATTCCTAGCACGGTTCCTTTCAAAATTTCTGACATTATTCTATGCGCTATACCTGGCGTTATGCTGGATGTTTTATAGGTGCACTTCCTAGATCTATACTTAGCGCTATGTTGGATGTTTTTCTTGCCAAAATTCATGGCACAATTTTTGTTGCTAACCCTGGATTAATATATGGTGCTATGCTATTCAGGACGTTTTTTTGGAGGCTATTATGGGCGTTATATGGGATGTTTTTTTGGGCGCTAATTGAGACGTTAATTGGGATGATAATTGTGATGTTAATTGGGACGCTAATTGGGACATTAATTGGGATGCTAATCAGTGTCCAAAAGAGTGCCAAATTTTAAAAAGGGACTCTAATTGGGATGCTAATTGGGACGCTAATTGGGATGCTAATTGGGATGCTAATTGAGACTCTAATTGGGACGCTAATTTGGACTCTAATTAGCATCAAAAATAGTACTAGATTTTAAAAAGGGATGCAAATAATGCCATTAAAAGCGCCATCCCGTGGAAAAGCGTCCACTTTGTCCAAAAATTGATGAAAAATACACTAAAAGTGTTAGTGGATGCTAAAAAGGAAGCTAAAAGAGATTCTAATCATAGGGTTTTGTTGTAGTAACTTCATAGATGATTTTTCTAGATACACTCGGGTTTTCTTCATCAAGAAAAAATATGAAGTTTTGGAGAAATTTGTTGAGTTGAAAGAAATGGTTGAGAATGCCTCTAGGGAAAAGATTAAATATATGAGATATGATAATGGAGGGGAACATATCAGTTAGTAATTGCTACAAATATTTTCAAACAGTGGGATCAATATCCAACATTCCATTCTCTACACCCCTTAGAGAAGTGGTGTAGCGGAAAGGAAAAACCACTCTCTAAAGGAGATGACCACATGCATGCTGGAAGAAAAAAGATTGGTTGCAAATTTATGGGCTGAGGCCATGAATGTTGCTGCATATATTCACAACAGAGTACCTCACTCCTCCATGAAAGGAAAGACACCTTTTGAATCCTATTTTGGACACAATCTGGATGTGTCAAATTTCAGGGTGTTTGGGTCCACTGCATGGGCTCGAATTCCGCATGACAAGAGGAAGGCTTTGCAAACAGAAAGTGTTGAATGTTTGTTTATTTGATATCTAGAAGAATATAAAGGTTTCAATCTTATGAATATCACAACAAAACAAATTTTCATCGAAAGAAGTGTCCAATTTGAAGAGCCTCTCCAAGAGGTAGAACTAGTCAAGGAGAGTTCTGTCAAAATTCCCTCCTGCTTTGCTCATTATTAGGATGATGAAATTGGGAGTGATGGCTCTGATTTTTATGATATGATGTGTGAAATAAGTCAGTAAAAAATATCAGGTTTAGAATCAGATTCTAAAGTACAAACACATTTCCCAACTTGGGCCAAGAAGACACTCTCTTCCATTGGGGAAAACATTGGAAATCCTACCGATCCAGGAAGAACCCGGTCTGATTTTCAAAGAGAAGGTATTTATCTCTCTTGTCATGATGCCTTAGTGTCTGAGACCTGTTATTTAATGATTGGGTCAGATCCAAATTCCTACTACCATGCTCAAAAATATCTAAGATGGAAATCTTCCATGGACGAAGAGTTTAATTCTCTTCGGAAAAATGCTACTTGGGAGCTAGTTTCTCTTCCACCTAGGAGGAAATTAGTTCAATGCAAGTGGGTGTTTCAGAAAAAGGTTGTTGCTAATGGAAAAACCTACAAATATAAGGAAATTCTTGTTGAAAAATGGTTCTCCCAGGTCCAAGGTGTGGACTATCATGAGACCTTTGCACCAGTG
Source organism: Pseudotsuga menziesii (assembly GCA_001517045.1). NCBI lineage: Eukaryota > Viridiplantae > Streptophyta > Pinopsida > Pinales > Pinaceae > Pseudotsuga > Pseudotsuga menziesii. Next base: position 48,615 of record LPNX010381771.1, read on the forward strand.
GTAAAGATGGACTCCATCTGCCTAGTTTTGGCCATTACGACATCCAAGCACTGGGAGGTGCATCATATAGATGTAAAGAGTGAATTTATGCATGGACACCTGCATAAATATGTTTACGTGAAGAATCCCAAGGGGTACACATCAGGTACTTCTTTGGTTTGCAAATTGTAGAAATCATTATATGGGTTGAAATAGGCCCCAAGATCATGGTATGCTAAGATGGATGCCTTTCTGCTTTCGCAAAAATTACAAAGGCGTAAATATAATCCGAATATGTATCTACAACAGTATGATAGTAATTTACTTATCATTGTTTTATATTTTGATTATCTTCTGATTACTGGAAGCACACTTGATTCCATTGCTTTCATTAAAACTGCTCTTCATGATGCATTTGAGATGAGCGATTTGGGGCTCTTAAGCAATTTTTGGGGCTTGAAATATCCCAAGACTTTGATGGGATAATGGTAACTCATTATAAATACATATAAGACCTTTTATTTAATTTTAACATGGCTTCATTTAAAGCTTTCCCATTCCCTTTCCTCTCAGGGATCAACCTTGAAGAAGGAAAAAACACTCCACCCATGGATTGCACTATCTATCGCCAACTGATTGGTAGCTTGATTTAGTTGACTCATTCACGACCTGATATTTGTTATGCTGTGAATGTTGTATCAAGATATATGCAACATCATCATGGCCTACATTGGAAGGTATCCAAGAGGATCCTTTAGTACATTCAGGGCACAAGATCCTACGGCATTCACTATGCTACAAATTTGGAGCTAGAGTTGGTTGGATATACAAATTCAGATTGGGCTGGGGATTCCATAGATCAGAAGTCCACTTCCAAGTATGCATTTATGTTTGGTGGTGGCCCTATTTTCTATTCTAGCAAAAATCAGGATTCCATTGCATTTTCTTCAGCAGAGGTCAAGTACAAGGAAGCCGTGAATGCTTCATCCAAGATGTTTGGTTGCAAGGCATTCTTTCAGAGTTTGATATTGGTGGTACTTTTTCCACAATCATATTTTGAGACAGTCAAAGAGCTATTAAGATCTCCATAGATTCCGTTACTAGGAAGAGGACCAAACATGTTGAGATACACATGCACTACATCAGGGAGTTGGTGCATGACAGGACCATTGTTCTGCAATACTGCCCTACATACGAGCAGATTGTAGATATCTTCACCAAATTATAGATTTGTATAGAAAAATTTCACTTACCTTCGTTCATTGTTGGGGGTAAGTTCATCAGGGTGGTCAGTTTACTTCTTCAGTGTTCATCTTGAGGGGGGGGGGGGGGTTTCCCATCGGGTTTTCCCTCTTTCCTCACTTAGATTTATTTTTTAACATTGTTTGAGTTACATTTTTGTACAGGGTGACCTATGTCCTTTGTTTTCGGGGCCCTAGCATTTCATCCATTTTATTTTAATCCTCCTAAGTATATATTAAGGGGGGGTGTTGGAGTCATTTACCCAACATACACACTTATTTGGTCAATTTTGGCCTATTTTCCCACTATCCTAAGATTAACTGACTTATTTGACATCGGATGAGCACATCATGACATCAACATGAGCACACCCATGCCTTCCTTCAATTAAGGATTCCAACTAATCCTTTACCCTTCAATCAGGTAGGATAACTGGGCTTCCTACTTCAATCACGGAGTCTAACTAGGATTCCTTCAATTAGGGAGCAATTATGGGGTAAACTAAGTGTGATAAGTGCACCTAATAGCTAATTGATTGTTGTTTCACCTAACAATCAGTTAAGCAAAGTTGTAAAGGCACCTCCATCATGGAATTGTCTATTTTGGGCTGATTGGGATGAACTGGAGTGAATGAATGCATCCCAACCACTTCTGATAACTAGTACCACTTCACTTAACTCCATCAAAGCTAATTGGAGTTAGTGATGTGATAGAACCTACTCTTTGGAATGCAATGACAGGTGTCTAAGTTACATTCAGTTAGACTCAATCATCTAATTCACTCTGATTCAGTTAGGACTTAGTGTGAGAGTCAGTTATGGCTAGATTAGTGGTTAACTAAGTGTGTCTAGTGTTGCTGACATTCATTTAAGCTACACCCATCCATGGAATTTGAATGAACTCCTAGAGAATTCAAATTGGCTTGGAATTCATGCATTCTAGATGACATTGTATTGTATTATTCATTCTTTCATTGATTATACTAAGCTGCAATCTCCTATTGCAGTATCATTACATCATTTCATGTGTAATTTGTCATTGAATCACTTGTGAGTTTATACTTTGTCCCAATATTCTTGTGACAGAATTAATACAATAGATCTATGAATATGAACAATAATCTATAAATCCTACAATACTTTCACTACATATCCATAGCTTTTAAGTACAAATCTATTACCACTAGAATCCACAATTCTTTTCAATCGAAGGCAGATCTAGTGCACACATGAAGAAAGCAATGGTGATGCCTCAGTTCTGAGCATTTGAACCATGCTCTGATACCATATGATGACCCTCCACAATGTCCAAAATACGTTCTAACACTAATATGCATGAATACAAAATCTTGATCAATTAAACACATCATTTATTTTTATTTTAAATAAACAAGAAAATAAATAGTGTGACACCCCTCACTTCAAAAAAACTTCTTATTCAATATATATTATGAATGCAATGCTTCCAAAATACTAACAAATGAATACACACACACACACACATATATAACATTAAATAAAAAATACATTGAAATTGATTCAATGTTCGATATGTTATTGATTTTTCTTGATCTTATGGTGTGGCTAAGAGATTTGTTCCATCATCAATGAACACATGATTCTTGAGAAATCCAATCTTCTAATTATCTTTCCAATGAAGATAACCCCACCGGTTGGTCACCCTACCACTCCTAGGGTATTCTTCTTTCCCTAGGATCCCCCGAAATGCAACAAGGATTGTATGGAAATACCTTTAGCACGATCAGAATACGTAGATTCACTAAGGGGCCTCTGAACCCCATTCACAAATTGATTAACCAAACTCTCCATAGTCACCTTCCAACTCAAATTGATATTCTTTTATCCATCGTACATTAGGGAAGAAAAGTTATCCCAATGAAAAGCCCTCTTCTCTTATTTATAGCCTTTTGAGATTCTCTTTCTCTTTTTCTTATGTAAAATACTATTTATTTATTTCTATTTTGAATTCATCTTAATTCCATTTATGTGGATTTGCTTCTCATATGCATATGCAATTTCCACTTTCTTTTCTTACACTTTCTAAATTTTATTTTATCATTGCTTTCCTTAATTCTTCATATTTTCATTCAAAAATTTTCCTTGATTTTCGCTTTTCTCTCCTAGCTTTGTGTGTGCATTTGTGTTTCCAAAATTTTAATTAGTAATTACTTCTCTATTTTTTTGTGTATGTGATGTTTCATATTATTGTTACAAACCTTCTTTATCTATTTCCAACAAATGAATTTATTATCTATTTAAATATCATTAGAGCACCTTATATCTTTTTAGTGTTATATTTCATTACTTACATTTATTTATCACGGTGATATCAAGGGTCCCATGAAAATATTCATGCCCTTCAAATATCACATTTTTCATGGTGGGGAGTTCGTACGATGGTTGAGACCATGTTAACTCAGCCCTATCTACATTGTGGAGATATTAATGGTTACTGAGGAATAAGGCCAACTCCTTATTGCGCGCTCCTTATTTAATCCTTATGACTGACATAGTCCGTAGCCTACCCTCATGGAAACATGCATATCATGGGTAAAAGACTCTCTTTTCAACCCATTGCATGGAAAATAAGTGATATTCATGTTGGTACATTCCCCTATACAATCCCCATTACCCATATGTGGGTTCATTGGCAAGCATTATCTCTATGCCTACACACATACCAACAATCATGTGCATTAATTTTTCCAAAATCATAAATCATGATATAAATTTTCTCAGTATAAACATTACAAATATTTGACTCATTCAGGAGTCCTTGTAACCATTGTTGCAACCTTACGCCAACATGCACTGGTGGTTTCCTACCATAGTAGAAAAACCATCAGTAATATCTGAGATACATCGATTCAAGATTTTTCCTATTATAACTTAAACATATTTAATCAATCAACATCATGCACACCACATGATACGTTATCTTTGTATAACTAAGAGTCATATTCATAGATAATACAAAGCAAGCTAAATAAACCAACCATAATATATAGTATATACATATATATAGATAAATATAATTTTATCTTATGATCACATTGCATAACAATGAACATGTTCTATTGCAATCAAATATATTACTTAACGTTATCTAGCATAAGTAAGTAAACTCCATCTAGCATAAGTAAGAAAACTCCATTAAATGGGGCATTACATACACCCCTTCTTCAAAAGAACTTCATCCTGAAGTTAGTGTAAATATTTTAATACATATATTATACTTCTAAGTTGTAACTCCCTGCTTTTTAGTGTTGAGTATGGGTTGTGGATAAACGCTAGGAGTTATTGAAAAAAAAAAAATATGTCGAGTGAAAATGACTCTCATAAAACATTGATCTCATATTACTTATTTTTAAGTGCTTAAATGAAATTTTGAATTTACGTATCTCATCAAGTACTAAAGAACTACCATGTTATACGAGGTAATCCAACATGCAAGGAGGTTTAGAGTTGCCTAACCTACTTGACCTAGAACCTACCTAAAGGCCTTAATAAGAAATGATTATAAGCTAAAACAAAAAGTATAATGTGATTAGGGATCATGCTATATGATACCTAAAGTAAAATTGTTAAACAAGGATATAAGTATATATAGCTTTTAAATAACGTGAATAAAAGAATAAGCATATGTATTAACAATAGTAACTGTAAATAATAATGGGAGGACCTATGTATTATTATTTATTACTAATATTAATTAAAATATTAAATACCTAAAAGAGTCAAAGTGGGAACTAGTGAAAGAGTTCCTAAGTTAATTTAAATAAATATTAAATTCACCTAAATTAAATAAAAAGGGTTATTTCAAAAACACAAATGATTCTTGATTTAAATGCATGTTTTCCTAAAGTCTATCTATAAAAACCCAAGCCAAAGAGAGGCTTGGGGATCTTTGGATTATTCCATCATTCTACCTTATTATTCTTAAGAGAGTTCTTGGAGAGCATTTTTCCCAAGAGGAAAAGAAAACTAATATAGAACTTGTTATCCTAAATAGGGAAGCCTTACCTTAGGATCTCTAAGATACCTGCATATTGGAACCACCTTGAGGGGATCCGGATTGAAACCAGGAATAGTTTTGGCTCATGGTTTGGTGGAACCTGGTAGTTCCCAAGTTATTCGGTTAACTAAATAGAGATCAGAACTGTCTATGTCTTTGTTAATGTTGTGTGCTTGAGTCTGCAAGGTTTCCAACCATTAAAATAGCTTCAAATTATAGGTATGATTTTTTCTTATCTTCCTTATATTTTATACAGGTTTTCTTACTAAATGAAGGGATTAAAATCTGGAATGATAAATAGTATTTGCATGTTGTAGATAGGTTATTTTGTTTACATAAACTTAAAAAGCAGCTAGGCTTATTTTAGTTTACATGTTCATACAACCCTAGATATAAATAGTTTGTTACAAGAGTGTTTTGTTTACTTAAACATGATGGCCTAGTTAGGAGAATATAGATTATATCTCTTGTTAATGATATTAGACTGTCATATATCCTTTCATAAGTTTTCAAAACTATAGTAAAATGTATGGTCTTTATTATTTTTGCATTACCCTTCCATCATTCATATTTTAAAATTCAATCTTCTCTCATGTTCTAATTTTCTAGACTCTAGGTAGAATATCAACTAGGGTTATGTCATATTAAAATTAACCAATAAAATACCAACCAAAAGAACTAATTAAATACACATAAATGAAATTATATATTTAAATCCAACTCCACATTTTCCACTACTCGTGGATTTCATTTTCCAGCATGCTTATTAATATTTCCTCTATAAATCCATTCTAAACAATTATATGATAAATACAATGCACAGACTTAACACAGTTAAACACTAATCCTATAATAAACATAATGGTGATTAGTCTTAAACAAACCCCATACATTTAATTTCCATTATAAAAACCTTTGCATAAAAGCCATCTATCAAGACCGATTAAGGTCCGGCTGTACGCATAAATATCATTACAGTTATCTCAAACCATTCTAACCAAAACTAAGAATCAATTATATACATAACATAAACCAAATCATTAACCAATGTAACCATTTAAAGAAGCCATGATCAAATCATGTTGGCATCATTTCCAAAACGAAAATACACACATTGTATCAACCACCAGTCCAAGCGTTGGACAACCCAGGATTGAATACTATAGGCTTGTAAAAATCAAAACCATAACGCTACATTGAAACACCAGTCCACGTGTTAGGACAAACTAGGATCGAATCGTGTAGAATTTCAATTCTAAACAACATAACCAAATCGAATACGTGCCCAAGAATCAAATCTTGTAGGTATCAATTCTAAACACACCAACGTATTAACAGTATCAAGGGTTCGCATTACAGGATTCCCATGAAATTTATAACATAAACCACAACATACACTAAATATAAAACATGTTATTAGAACCACAACACACAGAGAATTTGTTTAAACACAATTCACAGGTTGCGTATTCACTCAAGGCTAAGTCACAACTTCCAAAGGTCATGAATATAAACCCCAACCTCATACATCTCTACACAACCTTATACTTAATAAACATAACCGTAAAATGTGCATGCTGTATTTTCACCCAAAGGTCGAGCCAGGCTCATGGTCGTGAGGTGAAAACCACGCCATAGAAAAACAACGAATTATACCCAACAAATATAAATGCTGAGAATGAATAATTTAAACCCTACTCTTAAAATGCATACAGTCACGACCTTTCCAAACATAGAAACCCTATGTGCCAACGGTATGCCAAACTAAAGGTCGTATTAATGAAACCCATTCACGATAACAGACCATAAAATCCATGAATTTAAAGCATAAACAGTAAATTAAACATAGGCACAAGTTACATAGTGGCATTGCACGCAATGGCACAGTAATTACAAAGATTCCGCATCATATAAATCCAAACACAATGCCATTCCATTAAAATATCAACCCATATGATTTAATTACAGACACGATTCACCAACATTTTCACATTTACAACTTCGAGAAACAAGTCATTTACAGTTGCATCTCTTGGATGCCCAACACCTTACAAAATCCCAAACAAACTACCCAAGTCTACAAATCAAAACTACCCAGAAATAAACCCTTTCAGAACACAATGCAACACTCTACCACACACAAGCACAGAGGTAAATGCCTAAGTTGTTTCACAAGGATTACTCATTAAAAGGTTGTGTACATGTTCCAGAGAGAAACCAACAAGCCACGAAAGTCCAAGCCACCCCTATCACCTGTGAAATCAAAATGCAGAGCCATGAGAATTATGGTGAAACCTCAACTGAGAAAGCGATTAAAATAACGCTGCAAACCCAAGATTGAGCATATACTTGTAGACATAGGGGCATATGATACTCCATGCAGCATAAATGCCTGAGAGACAAAACCACACAGACCACCAGGAGCAGAGGCAAATGAATCACAGAATGACCAAGCCACCATTTGAGGCGTGATTCCCACTCTTCCCAAGTGTCCATAAATGCGTCACCCCGGTTCCCACTATAAACGTGATTTTTACCCACCTCTCCATAGTTAAAATCACAATATTTTTGCAACTGCACTAAACCCCCATCAAAACCCACTTTGGTATCATTAAGCCATAGTTTCATGGCATATGAAATAAGCCATGAAAGGTTTACACATAACCCATAGTCTTTCCAAAGAATTCTCATAAAGTTTTCTATGACTTATGATTGAAGCCTTAAACCCTAGGCTTTACACATTACAAAATTACAAGTTATAAAATAAATATCAAGTAAAATTATCATAACCTCAAACGCTAATAGTAATGCCAACCAAGAAGATTCAGGTCATACAACCCCAACTCTGCATAGACATAGAATGTAGGAACACTTAGGCCAAGACTTTAGTCCTTTTATCTTCGGTATGCATAGGATAGTGTAGCATAGTTAGCATGTCGTAGGATGTCACATTTAGTTTTCATAGATAGATTCTGTCAATGAAGTAACCTGCACAAAAAGGGGAAGTTTGCATTAGTTCGCAATGAACTAAGTAAACCCCGTAAAATCAAGAGGAACCTTTTACCTCTATGAGTGGTCCCTTAAGGGATACAAATACTGCCACTCCACCCCTTGACAGTTAAAGTCAAGTCAAAACTTTTCATAATTAAAACCATAAACAAAGTACAAAACAGATAACCATGAAGTAAGGCATAACTGAACCAACATACGCAAATGTATGTTAAATAGTAAACACTAGTAGAGTAATCATTTAACCAATTCAAGTAATATAAACATAGTGCATAGTTATGTCAGCATTACATAGGAAAATACATAAGAAAGGGAAAGGTAGCTTATGACACTTAGATCTAGTAAATAATGACATACATAATCCACAAAACATAAACTAATGTCCATGATAGGTAGTAATTAACTAGCCTACAAAAAAAATTATTTTCGAATTTTGGGGACATTACAGATGTATTCTTGAACCAACATGTTAAACCCTTGACACAAATGGACCCAATTGAATTGCATGTCTTGTTTATAACTAGAAGGTAGAAGGCGAGAATGAGTGCTTCTACAAGCACGATCCAAGTGGTAGTGGGGTTCTAATTAGTAGCACTTTCAACAACTATCATCTTGGCAAGATCCATGAGTTTTAAATTGGAAAATAGAACCTTATTTTCATTAAGGATCATATTGTACTCAAACTAGGTGTCCATATCCAAAATTCAACTATCGAGCACTTTAGGCTCATGCGACCCATCATAAATGGGAACCTCTTATTTCATACGCCAGGAAGGTGACTTCCTCTAGAATATATTTTTAACCTTGTTGGATAATAAACTAGTGATATTGGCGAGTTTCACCATCCCTTCAACAAGCATTGTTTTACACATAGCTTGTGTGATCGTCGTTGATGCCAACAAAAAATAAAGACATTAATACAATCTTGGAAGCAATCAGACAAGCATTTGAAGTAATAAGTCCAGCGACAGTATGAGTTTTATTGACCATGATTTTTCTTGAGAACATGTACTTCAAATGAAATTATGCACAAAATTGTAGTGTCTCCCTAGTAGTTTTGATTACAAGACCATGTGACCACCTACCAACAAAACTTTGGCTTGTAAGTTCCAAGGAATATTTTAGGGGTGAAATTTAGCCCATGGATTATTTTTCCATGATTTTTTCCAAAAAAAGATTCACCAATTTGCATTTTTTGAAGCCATGTTTCGCCCAATTTTTGTGGGGTAAAATGTTTTCACTTTAAAAATTGCCAAATTATTATATAAAATATATAAAATCCTTAGGAATTGAAATATTTTTTATAAACATATCACAAAATAATTTATAGTTGACATTTTAAGAATTGGTAAGATTTGCTAAGGTTTATACACTTTTAAATAAGTATGGATCGTTAAAATGTTCCCTTATTGTAACCTTAATCCTTCAATGAAAATCAGAATTCGTATTCCCATCCATAATAATAGAGAATTTACCATCAATAAAAAAAATACCATGTTTTATTGAGCACATGCATGTTTTACACAATTGGGTTGACAACGATGGACTTATCTACAATGATCTTTCCATCGCGCCATCTCATCAAACATAGAAATCATATGCTTACACCAATAACTCATTTCAAGTTAGAATACTTGTGTTCTTGTGTTTCTTGGTTCTTCTCCCTATAATTTCCTGGTCATGGATTCTAATACAGACAAAAACCAAACAATGGTAGTAACATATATCCCTCCTTATAACACCCTCCTACCTAGTGGACTAGTCATGGCCACAAATCCAATACAAATTAATTGTTGAAAGCTCCAACAACTTAAATCCAAACTAGTAAGTGAATACATTGTAGCGTGAAAATAGTTTGGAGGATCTCATGGTGCATGGATATAGATATTAAACCTATGATTTTTTGTAGTATAGAGGATTATAGATCGATTTACCATATTCAAGGTTGGATTGAAACCTAATAACAAGATATGAAATTTGAGATTTTAGAGAATGGCACTAAGAGATACAGATCATGGATATCTATAGGTCCTTTGAAGTTGCATACAAGAGGAGGTTTCCCATAATTGTTCTAGTGAATAATAGGGTTCATACAAATTTAAGGCTATTATTTTGATGTATAGCCATGTGTAGAGGGGGTGGATAATAGAAGACACCTCCACAACCCACAATCCAATGATATGTGCACAACAATGGAAGGTTGTGTTGCATGCACCTTCTAACCGACAATGGTGGTAGGAATCTTGGGAGGAAGGGCCACACTATGCCAAGAGCTAAATAATCCAATCCTATACATATTGAAGAAAAACCTACATATTGGCCATCAAATTGAGAGAATTTATGCGTTAAAGCCATGAACCCTAATCCCAAGAGGACCGAAATTGCTATGATACTAATGATATGGTATAAACCCCTTTATGAGTTGAGTTCTACACAAAAGGTGTGAAGAAAACCAAATCTTTGTTTAGTTTTTCATCAAACAAGCAGGGTATTATATTATAGCCTTTACATGGACGAAACTAACTCAACAAATCATCGAGATATTAACTCACCAAATCCTAGAAACTACTAAATAAATCTAATATAGAACTAAGAAGTAGGGATAAGATCCCAACTCTCCATGGGAATTAGATAAAATCACATATACTCCTTGAGAATAGGAACCTAAAAGGATACCCACAACAAATACACAATAACAATAATAAGCAAACCATACAAATAAGTTTATGAGATTAATATATTATATGAAACAAACCATAGACTAAAATATATCACTAAGAATCCCTATCATTTACCAACGCAATGGCTTGATTACACCATAGGCTACTTGAAATAGGGAATCTATCTAGCTTGTGGCACAATAATCATTATGATTTTATAAATGATATTTTGAAAATGAAAGAGGATGCATATGAAAAATGAGAAAGTAAGTGTATTCTAAATGCAGTATGCAGTCCTAGTTTAAATGTATTTTTTACTATACTCCATTGCTTCATATTCTTATCAAGTTAAAGGATTATACACATACCACATATATTTTTGTCATTCATCATTAATTAAGAACAGTTCATGATTGAATAACTAGTTATTCAATTCTACATCTAAAAGTTATAGAAAAATAATTGAGAAAAAAGGAATGATACTGCATCACTATTTAGAGAATAGGATACACATTATGGAATATCCCCACAAAGATAATCTTCCTTAGCGGTAAGTTTGGTTACCAATTCATCATTCATATCAACCTTTTCCTTTGGAAGCTGATAATATATATCCAAACTTGATGGTTGGAAAGATGTTATGGCCTTCTCAATCTCATCTTTAATTAACATGTTGTCAATATCAGCGTGATTAACCAACTATGAAATTACTTTCTTTATAGGCATAACGGTTGGAATTGCAACTACCTAATGAAAATGAGATATCCTAATCGATTGATAGACTATGATGTGAAGGTCCATTTGGCTAAGTTGTGAGGATATATCTTAATGATTGTTAGTGTGGAATAGTTGATAAATGTTCGTCCACTAAAACTTTTGATTTGAGGTCATCTTGCATTTAGTATCACCACAGTATGGCCTAATAATCTCTTCCACCATTGGTTTTGTGGAAATTTTCTTCTTGTTCATAGCATAAGGCGGCTTTCCCTTTGTTGAATAAAATATCACGAGCTCGAAAGCTTTGAGGTGCTAGCACTATCTGTGGAGGACTAGAGACCTAATATAACCTAGTCTAGCTTAATTTAATATAATCTAACACTCAAATAATGAAGAGATTAAGAAACTATAATAACTCATCACTTAGAAACTATAATAACTCATCACTTAGGGAATAAACTAATCATGAAGTAACAATATCCAAGATTTAAAATGCAAAAATTCAAAAGACAAAAATAAATAAATAAATACAGGGAACAAGCTAACAAAACCAAAGTGAATTATTTCAAAACAATGGAACTCACATCAAAATCCTTCTAAACTTAAAACCCAACCCTCCCAATCCAAATAACAAAACACAACCATTTTTATATACAAATTAGAGAATATACATAGTTTATTAAATAAATTATAATTTATCATATATAAAAATATATAAAAATGCACAAGATTCTATCCCATTTCAAAAATATTAAAATGTATTATTTATATTTACAAATTACCAATTATATATAAATTACAAAATATACCAATTATAACATATAATACAAAATACCAATTATACAATATTATGTTCATTATATTAAATATGCCACATCACATTACACAACATTATTTACAAAAATCTGTAATGTCCCAAAATTTGCATTGGATCACAATGGCCAAATCACATTTTCCATGTTCATGAAAGTTGTCAAAGGGATGCTAAAATTCGAATAATTGCCAAGGAGGAAAATCACTAGTTTCCTAGGTTGGGGGTGGAAGCTTTGATATTTGGAATAAGGGGGATAATAAATGATGTTTAGACATTAGAAGGGGATAAATATTTAATAATGTAGCTTATTAAATAAATACAAGAGAAAATGGAAGTGGCAATGGAGCATAAAGAGACATGGAGAGTATGGGGCCCACACTAGTCAGAATTCCTATGTTAAATGGTATCTTTCTCTTGAAAATTTGAATATATGGGAAGCCTAATGTTTTTGGATGGATTATATGGTTAATATACTTATCCATATATTTCATATGTATAATTTGGGATGAATTGTAACTTACATGGGAGAGGAAGAGCCAAATGGGAGTTTCATGGACACTTGGCTAGATTCCCCTTACATTTATGACATCTATGACACCAATGATGGAGATTCTATGATAGTTATGACACAAGTCAGATATGAATTATGACATACTAACATACTGACATTTTAGGACTTAATATATCATCTTAGAGGTTGAATTTGGGAGTTGGAGAAGGCCAAGAGGCTCCTACTCAAATTTGGGAGAAGAGTGAAGGTGAAGAGAGAGGCCACATGGCATAGCATGAGCAGCCACACCAATTCAACTTGGATTTGGTTTATGGATGGATTTGGAACCTTAGAAGACTAATAATGTTTATAAAATACAGGGATCAGCCATGAGAAGAATCTTTTTCTCATTTGTGAATTGTGAGAGCTAGAGGATGACTAGTTTTCTTGCTTAAGCCAATTTCGAGGGTGAAAGGCTCCCATCCTAGTTGGTGTTTGGAAAGGCCACTTAGGTATTTCATGGAGATTTAATGGAGTCTTATTTGCAGGTGTAAGCTACAGGAAAGCATGTGGATTATTTTATTGCAGCACTCTCTCTCAACTATTTCCAATTTTCACACCATATTCATGCCAATGGAGGGATTGCGCTTTGGGTGAGCTATTGATCTCTTTGGATAAGATTATAATGTCACTTATATTATGTGCTGATTTATATTCTTTGTATTTCATGTTCATAATAATATTATGTCTAAATACCCAAAATAATTCATGTAAAAATGTTGAACAATGAAGAAATAGTGTGATTTCCCCACTATGTTGTTGTGAACCATTTGAATGCTGATGATTTCGAATTGGGAGAGCCTTTAATTGTCAATTTATGATTGTAATCAGTTTATTTTTCTATTTTATTCATTATCATAAAGTTTCAAATCGAAATTTCCAATATTTGTATGTCAAAATGACTTTTAATGTGCAAACAATGACCATTTCCACTCCATTTTGATACATGCCATGGTAATGCTTATTATTTAGAATGGAGGAATGTATCTCTGATAAATGTATGATGTATGGACTATAATTAATGTGTATTTAAATTATCATGTTCATTAATTAATCATTAGAATCCATTTGACTCATTTTTATTGCATTGGGAGAAGATTTGGTGCATTTTCCCCCAAGGGTTGAAATTGTGACTTGGGAGTTGTTTTGGAAAGAGTCATAACAACATTCATAAAATGAAACATGATGCATATGAGAATTTTAAAATATCCCTTACACATACCCATCCTCTTTTCATAAATTCAATTCACTTTGGGATCACTTGTGAATCCATTTTCGGCAACTACCTAGGGGGGATTGCAGCCTCAATTTGCTAGTAAAGACTCCTACTTTGAATAGAACATTAAACAAGTTTGAAGAAGTAATTGGGAGGTCAAAAAACATACATGAGCATTATATTTAAGTTATATTATCATTCATGTACCTTCATATAAAATTTGGAAGCATTTGGGTCAATTTGGAGGTCTAGACATCAAAACTAGTCAAGAGCCAAACTTGTGAAAAAATTGGAAAATTGGGCATTTTAATAAAAATTCCAAAAGGAGGACATTACAATGGTATCAATGCATGATCTTGGAACCTTATGTGGTCTTATATTTATGAGTACAATAATTCAGTGACCACCATTATATATTGAAACCAAAAGTGCTTTTGTTGAAGAGGGAAAAAAAAAGTAGGAGAAGGCGGCAATTTTTTGGAAACTATGACTAGGCATGAAAAGAGAACCTGATATGATGGTGAGGAGATAATAAAAAGCATGGAACCTATATTTGAATACATGACCAAAAATATTATGAAAGGATTTGAATTTTTGGCTATCCAAAGTTGGGAAAAATATATTGATTTTAAGAAAACCAAGGGGAAAAACGCATCAGTTTGCTTGAAGGAGCAAAAGGAGGAGACCCATGAACCACCTAGTTCTGAAATAGGTGGATTAGAAGATGTATTACATGAAGATGATCAAAATTCACTCCCAATTGACTCTAAAAAATATGAAGACACATCACATGAGTATGAATAATTTTTTATTGAAAATACTGAAGATAATTTTGAGACACATGCTACCTTGGAAATGAAACAAAGAGCATCTACTAATGGATGCTTGAACTATGAAGGAGTACCTACTGATGGGTGCTCACAACTCTATGTTGGTGATGTAGAGATCAGATTTCAAAATGTTGTTGCAAGCCAAAATTCCATTAAAAATGAAAATGAAGACCTTGTAGTAGTTGAAGAAGAAACAAGATCAACTTCCCCATCACCACTTGAGCTTCATGAAGTTGGTCCAAGCAAGAAGGAAGAATATGAGGAGGTTCATTTGAAGGAGCCTCATTTTCTTGAAGGGTCCTTAAAGATGAATGAAAATAATATCCAATAGACCCTTAGCATACTCCATGACACTCAAGCATTGGTATCAAATTCTTGTTGGAGAGCTACTTCCTTGGAGGCTCCATCCTTCCTTGAAGACATGGAGAAGATCCAAAGAGAAATGTGCAACATCAAAGGTAATTTCATGTCTTTGATTTTTTATAGAAAAAATGTCATTGAGTTTAGTGAATGGTTATATGAATCCTACTTGAAGAATAATGAAGTTATTGATAAGCTCACAATTCAAAATGAGCAACTTCTTGAAAAGTTGCAAGACACTTGTTTTTCCTCCGATGTTTCATATTTTCAGAAGGTAGATTGCTTGGAGGATTATCATGACATGATGGATCATGAGAAACATGAAAAATTGCAGGTTATTGATGTGCTTGAGGATGATAGTGATGATATCAAATCACTACTAATGGTGGAAGAGAAACTTGAGCTACCTCTTGAAAATGGTTACACAATTTTTGAAGAAGTGCATAATTCCACCACCTTGGAACCAACCCATGAGGAAATTTTTGCATTTTTTAGGGAGGTGCATAATCCCACCCCTATGGATCCTTCACATTATGACAATTTTGCACTTACTGATCATTTGGGTGATTTGGTTCTTTCTCCTACATCCTACACTTCTAAATTTTGTAACAGTCATTCTAATGAAGTATGGGTGAAAGGTTTCTTTTTTATGGTGCCACATGAAGAGCATGGAAATTCTATTTCTCCTTTTGATGATGGAATTATTAGAGAACCATATTTTTTACATTTGCAACAAGATCCTTGTTTACATTATGATTATACACATCTACATGGGTGAACCTATGATGTTCATTTGAGTCACTTGAAGACTCATAGTTTTTCTTGCTCAACACTTGGTTCATTTGATGTTGGAGGAACTTCATCCAAAACTTGCGTGAAGAGGGATATGATTAAGGAACATTATTATTGGCAGAAACATCCTCTGTTATTTCATGATGATATACATATTCATGGGTGTATTGATGAGACTTCTTTGAGACACTTGAAGTCTTCATGTTTTATTTGCTCCTTATTTGGTCATATTTTGGTGGAGGTTCTTCATTCACTTCTTGGATGAAAGAAAAAATGGCTGATTATTATTTTGATACATATTACATTCTTTGGGAGCAGCATTATAGGACATGGGATCCTCACCTATGTCATTGGAGCAGATTTGATTGGTCACTTGAAGCATGTATGCACTTGGAAAATGGTAGTCTACTCCCTAGGAGGTATAAGCATTTTCATGATTTCTTGGTGAGGCGCCTCCTTGATGTACAGTGTTATTATGTTGTTATATACTTTGATAATATATATTATGCACTCATGATGTTTGGAAGAATGCATACAAGAAAATGGGGTCCAGGAATTCTCTTTATCAATGGTATGGGTTGGAGAGCACTCTTAATTATTGGAGTGCAATGCAAGCAATGCGACCTTGGTATAGTGTTTAGTCCCATTGATTTCAAATTATTTGGGAAAAAAACAGTATGGGAGATATATTCCGCACTTAATAAGGTTATTTTAATCAGAGTAGTGCAACATCAAGCATGGTGGTTCATGGAATCTCAAAGACTCAAAGTGGGAAGCTCAGTGGAAACTTCAAAGAATCATACAGAAAGTAGGTTTATCAACAACCATGTTTGAAATTGCTTGAGGACAAGCAATATTGGGAAGGGAGGATTTGTAATGTCAGAAATTTTTCATTGGGTCACAATGGCCAAATCACATTTCCCATGTTCATGAAAGTTGTCAAAGGGATGCTAAAAGTCGAATAATTGCCAAGGAGGAAAATCACTAGTTTCCTAGGTTGGGGGTGGCAGCTTTGATATTTGGAATAAGGGGAATAATAAATGATGTTTATACATTAGAAGGGGATAAATATTTAATAATGTAGCTTATTAAATAAATACAAGATAAAATGGAAGTGGAAATGGAGCATGAAGACACATGGAGACTATGGGGCCCACACTAGCTAGAATTCCTATGTTAAATGGTATTTTTCTCTTGCAAATTCGAATATATGGGAAGCCTAATGTTTTTGGATGGATTATAAGATTAATATAATTATCCATATACTTCATAGGTCAAATTTGGGACGAATTGTTACTTACATGGGAGAGGAAGAGCCAAATGGGAGTTTCATGGACACTTGGCTAGATTTCCCTTACATTATGACATCTATGACACCAATGATGGAGATTATATGACAGTTATGACACAAATCAGATATGAAGGCTGACATACTGACATACTGACATGTCATTTTTGAATATATCATCTTAGAGGTCGAATTTGGGAGTTGGAGAAGCCCAAGAGGCTCCTACTCAAATTTGGGAGAAGAGGGAAGGTGAAGAGAGAGGCCACATGGCATAGCATGAGTAGCCACACCAATTCGACTTGGATTTGGTTTATGGATGGATTTGGAACCTTAGAAGACTAATAATGTTTATAAAATACAGGGATCAACAATGAGAAGAAGCTTTTGCTCATTTGTGAATTGTGAGAGCTAAATGATGACTAGTTTTCTTGCTTAAGCCAATTTTGAGGGTGAAAGATTCCCATCCTAGTTGGTGTTTGGAAAGGCCACTCAGGTGTTTCATGGAGATTTAATGGAGTCTTATTTGAAGATGTAAGCTATAGGAAAGTATGTGGATTCTTTTATTGCAGCACTCTCTCTCAACTATTTCCAGTTTTCACAACATATTCATGCCAATGGAGGGATTGCGCTTTGGGTGAGCTATTGATCTCTTTGGGGAAGATTATAATGCCAATTATATTATGTGATGATTTATATTCTTTGTATTTTATGTTCAGAAGACTCTCAGGTCGAAATACCCAAAATAATTCATGTAAAAATGTTGAACAATGAAGAAACAATGTCATTTCCCCACTATCTTGTTGTGAACCATTATAATGCTAATGATTTCGAATTGGGAGAGCCTTTCATTGTCCATTTATTATTGTAATCAGTTTAATATTCTCTATTCTTCATTCTTATAAAGTTTCAAGTCAAAATTCCCAATATTTGTATGTCAAAATGACTTTTAATGAACAAACAATGACCATTTCCACTCCATTTTGATATATGTCATGGTAATGCTTATTATTTAGAATGGAGGAATGTATCTTTGATAAATGTATGATGGATGGATTTTAATTAATGTGTATTTTAAGTCTCATGTTCAGTACTTAAGGATTGGAAGCCATTTTACTCATTTTTATTGCATTGGGAGAAGATTTGGTGCAGTTTCCCCAAGGTCGAAATTGTGACTTGGGAGTTGTTTTGGAAAGAGTCATAACAACATTTATAAATTGAACCATGATGCATATGAGACTTTGAAAAGGTACCTTAGACATACCCAGCCTCTGTTCAGAAATTCAAGTGACTTTGGGATCATTTGTGAAGCCATTTTCGGCAATTACCTAGGGGGAATTGGAGCCCCAATTTGCTAGTAAAGACTCCTACTTTGAACAGAAGATTAAACAAGTTTGCAAAATTAATTGGGAGGTCAAAAACCATACACAAGCATGATATTTAAGCTATATTAGCATTCATGTACCTTCAGAGAAAATTTGGAGGTCTAGACATCAAAACTAGTCAAGAGCAAAAATTGTGAAAAAATTGAAAAATTGGGCATTTTAATAAAATTCCAAAAAGGGACATTACAAATTCCAAAATACACACATACTTTGAAATATAAAACAAGTCTATTAATTACAATTTACCAAAATATGAAACAACCTTTTTTAAGCTTGGATGAATCAACGTTGAAGGAAGATTTTTAATGAGTTCATGAGCAAAAAAAAATTAAAAATAGTCAGTATCTGAAAATCAATTTCAAAACTCAAGCTTTCTACAATATCTTAAAATCATATTTACAACCAGAGCGTTAGAAGTCAAAGCATGGAGTTACAACCAATATCCTATCAAATTGCACCAAAGTAAACATAATTCATAAGGCAAATGCGAATTACAGAAGGAAAATCAAATCAATCTGAAAATATGCAAATTGATGACTAGAACAATACGAATAAACAAAATTAAAAAGGATGTACCCAACTTTATATACAGACACGTTAAAGTTTCAGGAAACCTGATTAACAATAATGATGGTGTCCAACCTCTTCGAACTGAACTTACTTCATATGGTGTCCAATTATTAATACCTGCATAAAATCAAAAGGCATTTTAAATGGAATGGCATAAATCCATATCATATGAAGATTGTATAACACTCCGTTGATAACAAGTTTACATATTTGTTGTCAAGGAGCATGTCTCCATTTTTATTATTTTTATTTTGGAGTATATAAATATATGAAAATGTTATTTCACACACTATAGGTTTAAATTTCTAGAGAATATACTATTGTCTTAGGTAAAGATATATTAATAGTGCAAAATCAAAATATTTAAGTGGTTTTCATGCTGCAAATAATAAGTAATAATAATTATGATTTTTTTATATTTAAATAATTTTTTATTAAAATAGAATTTAAATAAGATAATAAAATAATAATAATTCTTTTTAATATTTTATTATTTATTTCTTTATTTAAAATTAAAACATTGTCAAAAGCTCATTGTTAACCATGACTTCGATATGAACATGTATTACGTGACTAACAAAAGGCTGTAGATGAAAGTAAGTCACGCCAATGAATCAAGCCTAGTATGGAACTTGGTACTAGAATGAATGTCAGATTGAGTACTGGAAAACCAAACCTAAATTCTAGCATTTGTACAATATTGGATAATATTTTAAAACATAGAAAGTGCTAGCTCAAGGATTAATTGATCATTGTCAAAATCGTACTTAATACATCAAAAGTAATGATTTAGACATATTTTACATTTATCACTTGTAGCCAATAAAATAATGTAAAATATAATCGTCTTAAATATAGATGTACTAAATTGTGGGTGAATGAGCTATGAAATTAATAATATAAAATTATAAAAAAAAACATAATTTTTAGAGCCCATCATCCCCCACAATGAAGATATGGCACGTCCTCGGGCCATCAATAAATTGACAAAATCAATCAAATACAACCTACAAAAATTTTCTAAAGCATCATTTGTCTCCATATCGATAAAATTGCCTAAGTATCCAAACATAAACAAAAAGGATCTAAAATTTATAGTTCCATTCCTTGACAATATAGGTGAGTACATATTCTTCAAAACAATCCATAGTTAAAATCCAACTTTAAGGTTACAATCACCCAATGATATCCTCATTGAAGGAAACAGATATTAAAAAAGGACATGGACAACTTCAGTTTTTGGGTCCACCTTTACTCCTTGTTCAGATATTATGTGCCCAAAATGTTGAATTTCTTTCTTGAGGAATTCACACTTACTCAACTTAGCATGCAACTAGTGCTCTCACAATTTATACAACACTAACTGAAGGTGGCCTGATGTTATTCCTCTTCCTTAGAATATATCAAGATGCCATCAATGAAGGCCAACATAAAATTGACAAGGCATTTTAAAATGCATTATTCATCAACCTTGTGAACACTGCAGTGGAATTTGTCAATACAAAAGGAAATAGAAAGAATTCATAGTGCCCACATCAAGTTCTAAAGGAAGTCTTTGATATGTCAATTTCATTGACTCTAATTTGGTAATAACCCAATCTTAAGTCCAACTTGGATAGTAATTTTTCTCCCTTGAGTTGATCAAATATATCATAGATCCTAGGTAAAGTAAGTTTGTTATTGATGGTTACCTTATTCAACATTTTGTATTCAATGTGCATTCATAATGTTTCATTTTTCTTCTTGACAAACAACATGGGAGCTCTTCAAGACAAAGTGCCCATGTGTATGAATCTCTTATCCAAAAATTCTTGTTGTTACATCTTAAGCTCACCCATATCATTGGTTCCCAATCCATAAGGTGACTTTGATAGAGGGGTGTCTTTAGGCATTAGATCTATTTTATAATTCATTTCTCTGATTGGTGACAACCTTGGTAATTCTTATGGGAATACATCCAAAATTCTTTGATTACAAGCAATTGTCCCGCCTCTATTTCTAATTCCTTAACGGGTTCAATGATGTGAAAGAGGTTTCCTTTACATACCTTAAACATATTGTGATTGCATTGCATGGATAAGATTTATTTGACAACAATAGGAGTCATTTCTCATCTAATGCTTCGAATTGACCCCTCATCATCCATACATTCAATGTTCTTCCCATACCATTCTACATTAGCCATGTGAAGTTGCAAATTGTCTTGTAATATCATTCCATTATAATATCCTAAGGACAATTATTGAAAACACATTTCACTACTACATTCTCCAAAGTCTACCATGCACCCATCAATTTCTTGGTTGGTCCATTTCATAGCATCATTTTCCATCTGTACAAAGGGTCCTAGAGCTTCGTAGTTCTTAGGCTACACTTGGGCATGGCCGCAAGAGGTATGAAACTGTGGGTACTTCCAATATTGATAAAGAAGGTGAAGGATCAATTAGAAATAATACTTATATCATGGACAAGTGGGGCCCAATACTATGCATACTTGTCCACTACTACATAAATCTTTTGTCTTACAACATTTCCCATAATTTCCTCAAGTTCCAACTGGTTTAATATTCCTTTGGCCTAGTTCTTCCTTTTTTGGTATTTATATGATTTGTTTCCATATTCTTCACATTCAAAACCTAACTTTCAAATGCATTGGCCTTGTATTAGGAAGTTATTTGTCCTTTTTCCTAGACTCCTGTGTTTTGTTTTTGTAATTTAGGAAACTATTCTATTGAAGTAAGGTAATAATGGTACAAAAAATATTACAATTCAGAGAAGCATTCCTTCCCAAAGGAGCTGGTAGGTGTAACCATTCTGAGACGAGAACTAGAACCTCCCTCCAAGAGGGAAAACAAGTCTCGGAAAAAGAGAGTGACATTATACAAAAAGACAAACAGTGTCCTGAAAAACTAGCAAATAGAGTTCAGGCCTTGGAGAGCCCACCATATTCCAAAAATATACAAAAACCATTAATAAAACCTGACTAAAGCTTGTGATAAGGTTCCTCAATGGGGGAAGCCGAAGCCAAAGGAGACTGGCTCAATTGGTTCGTTTGCGGCATTCAATGCATCATCACTGGAGGAGCTTAGTTCCTCGTTGCTGGAAGAGTCACCTTTCTCTTCGTCACCTGCAAGGTGTTGTTTCACCAGGAGAGGGGTCGTCTTTCTGACAGTGGCTGGTATAGGGGTGCATTTTTCGATGGAAAGAGATTTAATAAGCGACTTTTTCGTGGGGAAGAGGGTGGAAGGGGGGGAGTAGAGGTTGAGGCAAGTGGGGAAGTGAAAGCAGCAGGAGCAGGTGGGGGGGGTGATGGAGGCGCAACAGGAGCCAGTGGTACAGGTAAAGTAGAAGGAGCAGGAGCCAAGGGTTGGGAATTGAAGCAGAGGATTAGCCTGATGAGCAAGTTCTTTATGACCCGGTAATTTCATCTATGTTCCATTAAGCGACTTGCAGCATTGGCAGCACCAGATAACTCTTCCTCCCATTCATTCACCATTTGGAGAACAACGTCTGGAATTTCAACATCAAAAACCTCTCTGCTCGCCAGTTCAATGAGTTAAATTTGACATTCATCTTGGGATCGTCTCCCAGAATGACTACGCCGAGGAATGCCTCACTGCCTTCGTGACACAATAGAGTGGGAAGGAGTAATGGAAAGAATAGAGATGCGAGGTAAAGCGTATAGGGTTGAGTGGTTCAGTGAGAGTAGGAGCCAGAGCTACATGATAATGCAGAGAAAACATCCTGGAGGACGAAGAGACCAGGGCATAAAATGGATGACACGTCGGTCCAAGAACTAGGGTGGTACATTGAACTCAGTCTTTGCTGAGTTGATGATGACATCCCATCAGACGTCCTGTGAACAGCCACATCCCGAATCGAGGTAAATGCGTGCAACCATGAGGGGGGGTGAGGTAGCGGTGACGTCAGGATGATGACGGGCCAGGACTGTCATCATTCCCCTTGTCCTTGCAGGCAGTAAAATCACTTGCATTCGGGTTCCTAGACTTGGGTACTGGTATGAATTGAAACTTCATTTATCATACCTCTCCAAACACTCTGGTTGTTGTTCCTCTAATTCAACATGCCACTCAACTCCTTTTTTTCAAGACTTGACTCCAAATAGTCTATTCCTTTACATGACTTATGGAAAGTTATTCAACATGAATGTTTTGAATTCATCTTTGACATGGTCCTTGGGTCCTCTAATAAATATTCCTACTTGTGATTCTCCACTATGCCCAAGGCTAGGCATATTTTTCCATCGCTACAAACTTGCACTCATACTCTTCCTCTATATTACTACCTTACTTGAGTGACTAATACTCATCTTCTTTCTTTCAATAATACATCTTGCAAAAGTACTTCTCCTCAAAGTGTGTCTTAAACCAATCCCAACTTTGGTGCTCTTAATCCACTTTTTAAGTTTTCTTAAGATGGTCCCACCATAGGATTTCCTAATTGGTCAATATGTAGCTAGCAAACTTACCATTTACCAAGGGGTTGAAATCATACAACATCATGTACATTTTAATGTTCACTAACTAGGATTACGCTCACTTCCTCTTCTAATGATCTCATTGAAAGTGGGAGAATTATATTTGTTCAATTCATAACCCAATTTGTAGCACTTGAGGAACTTATTTTGAGTAGGTATTTCTGTTTAGAGGGTCTCTTACTCCAATTATTTGTCTCAAACCCCAAAGACATTGATAGATCCTTAATTTCTCAGAGGTAGGAAGATTGCTCATTAACTTGCCTTTTTAGTTTTTATACTTCACAAACCATCTTCTCATGGGTTTAAATGCACTCCACATATGGTTTTCATATTTTCCAATGTGTCGATTCATTCTCTATACCAACCCACTTGTATTGCATCCATATTTGAATTGGATTAACCTCTGTTCCTCCAACAACTCGCAATATTATGGCCAAATGAAAGATGGCCTGAATATTAGAAAGCTTTAGTTAGAACCTTATATTTCAAAATTGAGTTATCCAATAGGGTGTTTGGTCTTCTTATTTGTAATCCACTATATGATCTTTAGATATTGATTCCATGGGATGCCACCAAGGGTGCATGAACCTTGCACTCAAAACAAATATAAAAGGAATGTTATGTTCCCTAGCATTCATTGTGTCTGTGTGTATGAGAGAGAGAGAGAGAGAGAGAGAGAGAGAGCGAGAGATGCAGATAATTTAGTATTAGATAAGCAAATTCTAAAATTTTATAATGATATCATTATCTAACTTGAAAATTAAATTACAATCTTATGATAGTACCAAGATAAACTAATTTACAAAAGAAGTAAATTCAATAATTAACTTGAATTTAAATTTCTACAATCAACTTGAATTTAAAATTCTACAATGACAACTTAAAATTTTGA
>LPNX010381771.1:100717-136235 GCA_001517045.1 Pseudotsuga menziesii
ACAAGTAGCCCATACGTTTCATCAAACATTTCACGTGAATCCATAAATAAATCATATCAAATCCAAATAAATTAAATAAACATGATATAAAGCACTTATATTTTCCAAATACGCAACTAGAATCAATCATGCCATGTTCTACCTAGTTGTAGACCCAATGCAATCCAAAAATCAATTTGCAATGGTCACCCCCGATTCAGAACTATGATGCCAAAAACAAGGACACACTCAACCACAAATTCTCTCAAGAAATCATTCCAACCACAACCCAATGGCAAGTCTAACCTCTACTTCCACTTTGGGGCAATTCTAGTGGCTCCAAGATAACAGTCCAACCACAACCCAATGACAAGTAGCACTTCCATTCTAAGGAAGTTCCAGTGGCTCCGGGACAAATACTAGTGGATCTAGAGTAACTCAAATTTGGCATAGGATCAGCAAGGATCTCATATGAAGAGCAACAAAGAAATGCCAAACCCAAGAATAAGAAAAAATCATGAACCAACACACAAGAGTGACTTCCAACACAAGCAAATCGAATTCCTTCACGAGCAATTCGAATTGGGAGAGAGAGGAACACATGGGATGAGATGTACATTCCAAAAATAGCAAATAGGAGTTACACATCAAGTGGATACACCAAGAGGCACATTAATCCAACTCATGAGGGCGCACTAGGTGAGAGAGGGACTACAATCCTCAAATAAAAATTAATCTCAAGGTAAATAAAACCAAGGAGTAACATAACACATGAGGGTGCATAACCAAAAGGGTCCATCAAGTACATAAGAATGGTTTACAACATCAACATAGGCTCAACACACATAGGTAAATACTTTTCCACAACCCCTTACTTGTAACATCATGGTTTCTCATTCTCTCTTTCGTGGCATGGATCATTTGGTTGTTTCTATTTTACTAATTATTTTATAAGTTCAACATAATAAAAATAATAATAATGTGAAAACCATAGCCCAGGCACCTTGTGCTACTATTTCTATCATAAAAACAATAATAATATGTACACAGGATAAACTAGATGGTATTAAATCTTTAAATGTTGCTTGAAAAGGTTAGGGTTTCGATTATGGAATAGAAGTGTTCTAATAAACATTTTTAAATGATTTTCATACCCAAAAAAAATTGTTTTCAAAATCTCCTTTTTTTGTCATAGTTTATTAGTGATAGATAATAGTATACTAATATAAGAAGACTAAGGTTTTATGAATCCACTATAAGGCCTTGGGTTTATCTATTCTAGTTAACTCTTTAATTTAATTTATTCATTTCTATGCAAATTTCAAATGGATTGAAATTAATGCACTATTAAATGATAATGCGGTTGGTTATTCTTTTAAACAAAGCAAGTGTGTGAATAAAGCTAAGTAAAGCAACTCAAAATCAATTATTAGCTGTACGCTAAAGCAATTCAAGGGAAAAAAAGTCAACTATCAATCCTACTCTTTACTAACCAACTAAATAGTAATAACTGAATTCAAAAGGCAATCAAAGAAAGGCAAACATAGTTAGTATGCAACAATCATTTAGTCAATGCAATGTTATTCAATTAGTAATAACTGAATTCAAAAAGCAATCAAAGAAAAGCAAACATAGTTCGTATGCAACAATCATTTAGTCAATGCAATGTTATTCAATTAGTATAAATATCAGCATTACTTTCAATCTTCATGTATCGTACCTTAGTATCTCAGGTTCCTATGTCAATCGTTGCAGGTAGTGAATTTATCAATCTTTTAAACTCCTTAGAGGTTCCTAGGTTTAGAATCAAGGGCTTTGATACTACTTTGTAATAGCCCAAGTGGATGTTACGTAAACATTGTGTTTGTTTCTTTAAGACTTATTTAATACAAATATAATCAAGTATAAATCCAACATACATAAAATAAGAAAGGCAATGCACTTAGATTCCATGATAACAAGTACTTATTATCCTTCGTTCATTTGGAACACCCAACATTTGGCATTACGTGACTATCACTTGTCCGAATATTTTATGTTGCTTACTTTCTATTTTGATTTATGTCGCTTACTTTCTATTTTGACAAGCCAAACTAATGAGACACTTATATGTGGACATTTGGACATGTTCATGTATTGTAGGATATTTTTTTCATGGCTATATGTGCATGATGATGATGATGATAAATATGTGAGTTAATTAAACATGCAAATTAAAAAGTAAAAGGTAGAAATTTAGTACATAGATTCTAGCTTAAAACTATGTTGTGAATGCATAATAGATATGAGGCATGGTATAGATAAAGTTTGTTTCTTATTTTAACGTCAATACATAATATATTAATATATAAAATTTGTTTCATATCTACAAGAATATGAGTTATTAACTTACTTATTGATGAGACATGTAATAGACAAATGATTAAGTAATGAGGCAAATCAGATGTTGTAGACATCACAGAAATAATGTGTACTACAAGTTTATGATATGGTTTCAAAAACCGTTCTGATCTATGGCTAAGTGTGGTTATGGAAGGATGCACAACTTACTCAAAGTAGTTATTCGATGACATGACTGTAAGAACAATAATTGCACAGTATGGCTCAATATATGGTGTTGACCCTAGTTATATCAAGAGGGATGGTGGTATTACCCACCGTGTATCATCATAAACATAGAGTTCTGGGAGGGTTGTGATGATCCATGCTCCCCAAGTAGTGTGATGATGATTACCAGTCACCTTCTTGTGAAGCTTTGTTGATATAGTCGAAACTTCTACTTATGAGTTTTATATGGGGTTCAATCAATATAGTTAATGCTCCAACATATTCCAGCAGAGAAAAGGATAGGATGTGGAACATGGAAGTAGGTTAGGGAGAAGGATGGTTCAAAGTAGTTTGAAAATTTGTTGTGAATTACTGAGTTAGTTATAACAACCTTGTTACTTGTGTGTGTTAAAAATCTTGCTTTAATCATGTGTGATGATATGAGTAAGTTGTGTAGTTTGCATTTTGTTATTATGAAGTAGCTAGTGAGATTATTAGATGTGATTATTGATTGTTATCGTGCATGCTTGGATGAGAACATACATGAACTATGCATTATAAGCAATGATTATTTCTAATTATTACATGTGGATGATATGTATACACTAGCTACATATACATACATTGTGCATGCACTAGCATACTTATTTGAGGTATTAATTACTAAATGAATGGGTTAATGATTATAGGAAGTTTATTTAATACATATAGATATTGAGTGGCTTAAATACCCTTTCTGACTTTTATTATTTGATTCAATGATGAACTAAATAGGTATTGTGGGTTGCCATGATTTTTTGAGGAAAATGTCAAATTCATTTAGAAGCTAGTGCGAGAAGAAATACTTACCATTTTTTTTATTGTTATTGTTATTTAATTGATTATTTTATTTTAGTTATATATTTTTTGTAAAATTTAGAAGGGGTGGTTAATGGTTTGGGAATGAGGGTGGTTGAGGAGACTTGGGAAGATGTGTATAGAAATTTGACAAATAGAGAGGAGGAAGAGGTGTTAGGGAGGTTGGAGCTTGTTGATAGATGGGATGGTTCTTGGAAGAAATATTTTCATGTGATAATATTCTTAGAGATATTGTGCATTATTGTTCTTGAAGTCTCGAGCATGGAGGGCCAAGAAACCAAAAGGTTTCTTGGAGCTAGGAAGCCATCTAGGCTCTTAGATGGTGGGGAGGTTTGATTCCACTTTGGGAATCAAAGGAGGGAGGATATATTAACTTGTTGTTGCTGGAATACTACTCCATTCTTGGACAAACTTGACATTCAAACATGTACATTTCAATGAGTTATTGCTTAATGCATGTTATACTTTAGTTTTTTTTTGTTCTATTTTTCATGGTTATAAGCATGTTTCTAACATAGAAAAGAAACATTCTATCTTAAAGAAGTAAGGCATAGAAGCCTTACATATGGTATCATAGCAAAGGTTCTAATGCTTGGCCAATAGGGCCATCATCTATGTAAACTATGTCAAGCAAATACAAAAGAGATTACATATTTATGACAAAAGTAAGATTAGAAGATGAAGAAAATAAATTGATTGCAGTTAGATTTCACTTGTTGCAATGACAATGTTTACTGGAAATTATTCCTTACGCAAAATCCTAGCCAAGTGTTCATTTATCCAACAAACATTTCAAAGAGGGTATTCTATTCCAATTCCTCTTGCTCATCTTTGTTATTTCCAAACCTATGAGTAGAATTAGCTTGCTCAAAATCAGGACAGTTCTTTGATGTTGGATAATGTGGGTTTGGAAATTGTGAATGATTCAAAGATGACTTTGAAAGAGATTTTAGAAGTGAAATCCCTTGTAGCATAAAAAAAACCATAGCAAGGCTAAAAGAAGGCATTGCCAAAGGATCAGTTCTCATTTTGCAACATTACAGAGCTTTGTACCGAGTGGAACCAAGGTAAGGTGGACTTACAATAAGACTCTTTATCAATTTTTAGTTATGAAACTAGTTTAAAAATATCCTATTTATTTTCTATCAATTCATTCTAAGTTATTGAAGCCCCATTCTGGTCTCATAAATCCCTACATAAAATTTCCATTTGTTCTTTATTTCTCTCCTTTTGGTTAAGTAAATATATCCACGGATAAAAGGTTGAGTCTCATCCCCCTTTGACTACCTAGGCTTACTAAAATAAAAATACTAATGATCTGGTTAACTTGTTAAAGACATTGGTCTAGTATTTTGGTTAGGGAAACATGTCCTGACGTGTTAAAACTTTCTTTTGGTCCATTGCATTTGTTGAAGTGTCAAATTTGGAGTCTATGTTAGCTGCTCCTTGTACAACACAAGCTATGAATGTAGAAATATGTTTCTTGTGTTGTGAACCAACATTAATCATGATAGGAAAAGATAAGATATTCCATTTCTTCCGAAGGAATGCTTGTCGATATTGTGAAAGAGAAAGGTAGTGTTGTTCTATTGTAGTTATTCATCCCTAAATTCCAGTTCTTTGATTTGTTGTTCTATTCCATAACATTTTTTTGGAGGGTCAAAACCCATTGTTCTCCTTAATTTTATTCACTAGTAAACATATATTCCTATCCATCAAATCCATACAACACATAGCATTGGCACCTTCAGATACTTAGA
Organism: Pseudotsuga menziesii; assembly: GCA_001517045.1. Lineage (NCBI taxonomy): Eukaryota > Viridiplantae > Streptophyta > Pinopsida > Pinales > Pinaceae > Pseudotsuga > Pseudotsuga menziesii. The sequence goes on from LPNX010381771.1 coordinate 105,862, forward strand.
TACTTTGTTATTGTAAATATCCAAGCTAAGTGTGTTATAAGTGTTTCCCATCTAAATGATGGCAACTATCAAATGCCTTGTGAAACCTATTTTATTACATGATATTCCTCTTTATCCTTCAATAAAGCTTCAAATCATAGAGTCATATTTTGAATGAGAAAATTTCCAAGGTCTAGAAGTCACCTCTCCCATCCTTGGGCAGTAGTCCCTCCCAACAAGATTCATCCATTATATCACTAAGTTGTCAAAACATCCAATGGATTTAAACATATGAAAACAATTGGAAAATCAAGAACATCGATACACTTAGGATCAACCATAAGAGATTGTACCCCTGGGGGCTGATAAGTGATCTGGAATCAGTGGATTGGAAAAACAATAGTCTTGAACACACCATTTCTTCAATTCAAGATCGATCATGTCTCACATTAGGTATGATAAACACTCATTGGCAACTACTTTTACATGCCACAATCATTAATATAATATAAATGACTCTATATGAACGAAATCAATCTAGGGATACTAATTAAGTCATCTAAAATCATCCCATCAACAATCTCCTCATAATAAATACCATAATTACTAATGGTTATATGATTGTAGTGGTAAATCCAATAGATCTTATCTATGCATAATCTCTTATGGATAGGTGGAGTAGGCTATTATTTTCTAGAGCCTAGATCATATGCACTTCTCTTCAGGTGTCTCTTCACATGGGGTGACACTCCTTCAAATGAACTTAACTCCACCTACTAAAACACCATTACCATTTCTAGATCCCTTGAATCGTATGTTCAAGTGGGTGGGATCCCCTTTAGATGGATGCAACCCCACCTACGAGATTGCGAAAACATCTAACAAGCTCTTCCTATCTTTAGGTAGGTGTTTTCAATGTCTAAATTGTTGGTCCCTCTCTTGTGTGAATGAATGAATTAAAATAATTCATGGAAAGAAGTTATGAAATATAATAAATGTATAAAGAAGTTATAAAATATTCACCAAAGTCATTGCAAATGAGGAAAATTAATGACAAGCCTCCCTAAACCCGAGCTCGCAATAATTGCATAACTAAAGTTTAATGAACTTTAGCTTTGAGCAGACTAGATAAATAACAAGAAGATAAACATGTGCCACATCCTAGAAAGCTGATAAGATTCTCAACTCCTTGCAATTGTTGAAGGCAACTAAAAAATTGCCACATTATTGTGACCTCATCTCTTGAGAATATGAACCAGTTCCCATTTTAGTGAGCCCAGGATATTTTACCGTAAGATGTTGCAATTGTTCTAAAGTAACGTTTTTGTTTAGTTTCAAACTTTTCAAAGAAGTGCATCTTGTAACAAGACTCTCAATGGAGTCAAAATTCACTACACCATTCATACAAACAAAACTTTTGTGACACTAAAGATGAACAACTCTCTAGAAAACAACTTAGCCTGTAGCCTCTGCAATCATATATGACATTCTCTTGTCAATCCAGCTCTATGAGATTCATGTCAAGATTGAGACCATCATGAATTAATATCACAACCAAAGGGTACTATGATTTTCTCTAGCCAATGTGGCTAGAACATGCATCTTCCTCTCAACAACATTAGTCTTGAAGAGTAATAAGGTTTTGCATTACTTACTTGCTCCTCGTGATTCCTCAAGTTTTTCTCTACTACAAAAAACAAATCACCTGGTTCGAGAGGAACGAGCAACAAAAGTTTGAATCTCTTCAACCTTTTTTTTCAATTTCTTGATTCCAAGGGTATGGCTTGGCTTCTCTTGCCAGTCGGTGGCTAAAAATGAACATTCATAAAGATAAGGTTAGGAAGTCAAGATAATTATTATTTTTATATCTCCATAATATATATATATTATTATGTAGGATTGCTTATTACTTAGACACACAACCATAGACTCAAAATAAAATCACTCCAAAGAAATATGAAACTATCAATTGGAAAACAAGTTTATATTTGTAGTTTACAAAAATCTTCAAAATAACGTTGAAATGGAAAAGACTCTCCTAATAAGTTACCATAACTCACATGTTTGTTAAGTACGCATGCATGCAAGATATGTGGAAGTATATTATTGTTGTTACTCCTGTTTCTTTTATCTAGGATGGTAATGGGATTAAAGAGACCCTTCACCTATGGCTGAATAATCCAACATTTCTTGGTTATAAAGAATTACGGGTTCTTATGGTGTGGGGGGTGGATGGCCCGAAATAAGATTATCTTTGAGAATCAATTTATCCCGCCAAGTATTTATGCAGCAAAGAGCATAGCTATTTTTTAGCATTTTGTGGCACATAGCTATCTTTTAGCATTTCCCACAACCTTCTATTTGGAGAAATAGTCATAGTTTTGTACTGTACAGATTGATAAGAAGAAGGCATAGGGTTTTTTTTATGGTGTTGCACATTTATTACTCATAGACTCTCACTATTATAAATTTTCAGCAAACATTGGATCTTCTGACAATAACAAGGAAAAATTACTTGCTCCATATATGGTCCTGAAACTTGCTTTACATATGGGTATCAAAAACTAGGACTCCAATTTTATGAAGGATCATTGGTCGTGTGGGAGGTCAACAATGACTCCATTAAATAAGTGGACCCTAGACCCTTTCTATTCTAGTTACTTTTACTCATGACACATGGGTAGTATATGACTATCTCTTTTTATGCATATGTATGGTTTACGGGGTAACTTTTTTAGAGCTTATTTACTTTTTTGAGAAGCTTTTTTTAGGACGAATATCTATAATTGTTGCAAAAAATATTTAGCAAAAACATATATAAGATCTCTGGCTAAAGAAGAATATATGTAACACTGTTTTTTTAAACCAGTAAATAATATAAATAAAATTCAAACTGTAATATTTTTTCTGAGAAAAGAATTACTTTCATATAATGAAAAATACTAATCTAAAAGGCAATCATTTGCGTCAACAACTATCTAACTCACTATACTATACAATCAAAAAATATATATTCTAATAATAATAATAACAACAAGGGTTGCCAGCAGCAAAGTCTCTGCCTTTGAAAAATAATTAAAATGAACATTGTGTTGAAGATAAATAGCATAATTATTGAAATGAACATTTTGACGAAAATAAAAAGCTCTTTTAAAAGCATATGTTGTATTTTCTGAATATTTTTTTTAGAATTTAATATATCTTTAGAGATTAGTAGTAACTTAAATGAAATAAAGTAACAAAATATAAATGAAGTTGCTTTTCAATGGGTGTTAGTGTCCTGCATCATCAACCATTCCAATGAGAGCCTCATCATAATCATTTAATTCAAAACCAAAACCAGTTTGAAAATCAATGTTTAAATTTTCTTGCATTTTCATTTGATATAGCAGTAGGTAGTACCTTATAGGTGAGTGTATCACCTCACTTAAACCTTATTAGCTTTATGGTTGGCATAAAAAACGCATCCTTCTAACTATGGCCATATGTGTGGAATTCAAACTCTACATGAGAGCACCACCCTCGGAGTTATGGATACAATACAATAGAAATATAAAAAAGTAATATGGAACAAAATTATGCCCCCAAAAAGGATGGAAACTTCCCATCCAAATGGTAGAGCCATATGGAACAATGCAAAAAAGCAAAAAACACATAAACTAAAAACCTTCAGAGAAATTAAAATAACTAAAACATTAATGTTGCAGTTTACACATTTCTAAAAATTAAATATACTTGCATGAAATTAATAGAAAAATGTGAAAAAAATGCAAACTTTCCATCCAAATTGTAAAGCAATATGGAACAATGCAAAAAGCTAAAAAACAAAAACTAGAAACTTTTCACTTTTGTTTATCGAAGTTTCTATTCATTAATTCTATTTTCTCAAATTATTTAAGCATTATTTCTATGGTACATCACCAATAAGATTTTGAAAAAAATCTAAAAGAAATTAAAATAACTAAAACATTAAGTTGCAGTTTACACATTTCTAAAAATAAATGTACTTGCATGAAATTAATAAAAAAATGTGAAAAAAAAAATGGAAACTTCCCATCCAACTTGTAAAGCAATGTGGAACAATGCAAAAAGCAAAAAAAACAAAAACTAGAAACTTTTCACTTTAATTTATGAAAAATTTCTATTCATTAATTTCATTTTTCTCTCAAATTTTTAAGCCTTATTTTTATGGTATAGCACTAATCAGATTTTGAAAAAATTCCAACAAAATTTAAAATAAATATAAAAAATAACTAAAAATAATGTTGAGCTTTAAACATTTCTAAAAATTAAATGCACTTGCATAAAATTATTACAAAAAAGGTGAAAACAATAATTTTGATTTTTTCTTAAATTATTTAAGATTTATTTTTATGGTACAACACCAATAAGATTTTGAAAAAAATTGTAAGAAAAATTAAAATAACTAAAACATTAACATTGCAGTTTCCACATTTCTAAAAATTAAATGTACTCACATGAAATTAATAGAAAAATGCGAAAAAATGGAAACTTCGTATCCAAATTGTAAAGCAATATGAAACAATGCAAAAAACAAAAACAAAAAAATTTATAAGAAGTTTCTATTTATTAATTTTATGTTTTTTCTCAAATTATTTAAGCCTTATTTTTATGGTATACAACCAATCGAATTTTGAAAAAAAATTAACAAAATTTAAAATAAACATAAAAAGTAACTAAAAAATACACTTACCATAAAATTAAATACACTTACATAAAATTAATAAAATAAAAATAAAAATAATAATATCTACTTACCACAAGGACTAATAATAATTATTTACATTCACAATTACTTAACCCACTACACTACACAAAAAATAATAATAATAATAAAATATTTTGTTGGTTGGAAAAAGTGGACTCATTTAATACGTAATAAAACCACTATAGTTGCTGCCTCTGCCTCATTTGAATGAAAGTCACATTCAATTATAATAAAGAATATGGTTGTCAATCATTTGGTCGCTTTATTTTGTTAGTTGGGGCCGGTGGCAGAGAGAAACAAATCGTAATGCTTTCTCATTTATCGGTTGCTTGGTGCACCTAAATCTTAATTAGTTAGTAACTGACTAAGCTCACAAAACTATATTATTAAATACCAAGGGTGAAAATTAAGAACTGTGTGTATATTTTATTATATTGCTAGTGTATTGTATGTCAATTATGCCCATGCATACGGTCGATGTGGTTGATTTAAAGTTAGAAATTTTGATACGTGATGTATAGTCATTTCAAGAATAAAAGTTTCAGGCTACCCATGCAAGCACTCTATGTGGTTGATTGAAAAGTGGAGTTTTGAAGTTAGTAAATACAAACTGTATTTTAAGTAATATATACATCAATTTCAAGAACGAAAGTCTTATAGTAGGAATAAAAAGTGAAATTCTCAATAATCTATTAATTATTTGATGGTTTAATGGTGAAATATTTAATGATTTATTTATATAATATACTTAAAATTGAAAATTAAATACTTATTATTTATTTCAGAAAACATTATGTTAAATTTATTGTAAAGTTTTATGATCAAGATGGTCAATGATGATTGTAATTTAAGAATTATTTATTTTAATAATTAAATAGAAGAGACACATATCTAAGGGAGACTAATGAATGAGTGTTCACTGACCTACTAGGAGGAATGAGTAGTTGTAAAAGGTTGGTTGACAAGTGGCAGCATTAGCATTTCACTTTCTAGTTGTTGCAAAAAGCATAATACCTAAAAATGTGGTCATGTTCGCTGAGAGGGAGAACTAAGCTACTGGCTCATTTAATTCCAAAACTGACCTAAAGAACTAGGCAATCTTATAAATACCATCAAATTGAGCAGGAGGCTCACCACACATTCTAGTTTCAGGTGAATGACTCTTGTGATTGCTACAAACTGAGAGGTTAGGCACACGACGAATTTGATGAGGGGATAGCTAAAGTGGAAATTTGTTGAGTTAAGTCTGCTACTAAGTGTTAAGTTGTAGCAAGTTGTTGTGTAGGCTAATTATCTAGTGATCTTCGTCTTAGTGGTTCAGTGAACAGGCTCGGGGGTCCTAAGAAAGTAATCTTGGCTGCTTCAGGAGAAGGTTGGGTTGAACAGTCTCCTTTGGGTGTTTGTCCCCTTCTGCACATTATCCAGGTTCTAACTACTATTGTTTTATTGTGATATATTTCTATGTCTGTATTTTTTAAAGTATGCTCATTAACTGCAACTCTTACATTGCTAGCTTATTTTCTATGATCTGCACTTCCTATCTAAAAATTGTTTATAGATGGATTATCAGTTACATAGTTATTGGAAATTAGTCTTTATTGTTCTAAGGGAAAAAATCTGAAATTAGTCTAGGTTTTTCTGTTAAATTATCCTTAGCTTAAACGATGATATTTCTTTCTCTTGATATTTAACTACAAATTCTTCTATCTCAGTTCTTCTACTATATTGATAGTGTTAGTGATAATTCCTTGTTAGTACAGGTTTTAAAAGAACACAACCTCTATTTAGAGAAGACTAGTAAAAAACCTATAAAAACATGTTATAAAGATTATTATAATATAGATATCTAATTACATAGATTTATAAGTATATATAAGATTGATAAATCGTAACAAGGATAAAACTCTTAGAGAGCATCATAAGCTAATTACATAGTTCTTAAACAATGCTTAATCTAAACATATCAAAGAATTGAATCTGTAATAAAAGATATACTTAGAATATGCATTTAGGCTCATGATAAAATCTTACCCAAAATAAACATAAAAGCATCTAACATAAACCATTACTTAAAACCACTTTGTTCATATCCAAACCTTAGATACAGTAGGATAAATAAAACTTTAAATCAAAGCAATAAGTAAGCTAGGTTACAGATAGGTCTCAGTTAAGGTTTCTCTCCATCGAATTGTTTTACAAATACGATATAGCCCATCCGTTTACAAACACCTTAATGTTAAATACTAAGTCAAGTTTATCGATAGGATGTAACACTGGTTATAGGCTATAAGTCGAATTGGTATTATCATCTGTAATCTAATTACAGAATAAAAACATAACAGCCTTAGGGCTTAATTCTTTTTCCTTAAAGATCAATATTATCTCAAGAAAATCTAAAAATCATTTCTGCAGTGGCCTAAGGCCTCTCTTAAATAATTGTATCAATAAAAAAACCTCAGGGCCACTTTCATTACAGTTTTATAAAGCTTCACGGCCGCATTACGATTTTATAAAGAAAAAGAAACCACAAATAATTTTACAGCTGAGTTATACATCGTAGGTAACCTGTAAGTTTTGACTGTACCTTACATTTATTCAATAACCAAAACATAGTGATATTAAGCCATTTACTACCATGTACATAACTATTATAGCCATGAGGTCATAAACAAATAAAAACAACTTTTAGCTGTGACAGTGGCCCTACGGCCCTATCTCTAACCAACACGATAGTGTAAAGGCCTCATGACCAAAACATATACTAAAACAACTATAAACTGAATAGAATGAAAAACATAACTGATAATAATATTTTAGACAGTTTTGACAGAGTCAGCATGGTGTTACGAAAAGACCTCACGGGTCTTGCAAAAACCTTTACATTGTTCAAACAAGTAGTAGAACTGCAATAGTTACATGGTAAGCATAATTTATAATGGTGGCATAGTCATTATGACTCCATATACTACAGAAATCCCATACTTTTTCCAATCTAGATGCCTCATAGTTTTACCACAGAACACCAAAATCCATTATAGAAATGGGTAACTCGACCATGCCGTGAGTAAACACAGAACAAACCAATTTTTTTACTAGTCTCGAAAGCCATTGGAAGGCAAGCAACAAGTATTACTGGACCGTTAGTTTCCTTATCTCCTTCCACATAGAGGTTATCCGCAAACAAGTTTAGCAACCATCCAAACCATTTCTGCACTTCAACATTCAAGTTGGGGTTATAAGATATCCAAGGAAGTTAGGACAAAATAGTTTTTGATGAAAGTCGAGAAAGATTGTAAAGGAGAAAGTATACCCTCTGAATATATACAAGACTGATTCTCGTAGAAGAAATCCAGTTACCACTGATTGAACCAAGCCATGGAAGGTTTTGACCCGTTTGTAGACAAGAAGGATGAGATCCAAGCTCCTCAGCTCCTCCACTTCGATGATCACAATGACTTTTACGTCTTTGCAATGCAGACCGAGGCCTGGCGAAACACCATAGAATAAGAACCAAAACCCCACAAGACGAAACTTCTCGGAGAAGCTAACAATTTTTTTTTTCCACAATGCCATAAAACCCTAGGGTGTCGTACTAATCCTTTTTGGCAGCCAGCTGGTGCGTTTAAGTTCATCACATGGCTTGCATGTGAACGCTTTAAAATCCCTCGACCTTACATATCTTGACATTTTTTTTATATTCTAATTTTTTAGTCAACCCTTGATGCACTTAAAGAGTTACATGTATAGTTGTATGGATCCCTGGAATAACATGATGATAAGTGTTGTTACAAGGTTTAGTACTTAGCTTATTTTTTTTTAAGGTAAATAATTTTTTTTCGATGTTCTTCTGGGTATCTTATGGTAGGATGAGTTTCACCTTATACTTTAGTATGAATAATACCTTGTAGCTTAGTACTTCTTTCTTTACTAAAGAACTTGATAATTGTCACCTGCACAAAGAAAACAAGGGTTCTTCCATTAGCCATAAAGGCTAAGTAAGACCTAAAACACTGCTCTTCCTAGCTGATAGGTTTGATCAAGAATCAAATAATAAAATGACATTCATTAAATTTTACTGACAAAGAAATATAAGAAATTTACAACTTAAAGTATTTTTTTTACAGAGCAAAATAATGTCACAAAAAGACATGTTAGGGAAGACACCAAACATGGTCTTATTGCAATCAATTTAAGTCATTTCCAATTCATTCTCACAACTGTTATAGAGTAAACAAAATAATAACATCTCATGGTTTTATCAATTCACATGGAATAAATAAATAAATAAAAATTCGTATTCTGGGGATGTCACAAGTGGTTTCAGAGCAAGTACCAAACACTAGTCCTGATTGGCTCACTCGCTTACAAACAAGAAAACAATTATACTGATTATGTTTTACATTTATTTCTATCCAGAAATATAAAAATTTGTTTTGCAGGAAAATTGAAGGTGTTGAAACATCTGTTGATGATGGATCTCATCACAATAATCCAGACAACATCTATGTAGAACTAAATAATCCACCCTCAGAGTTACTACAAACAGTAAGAGAATTAAAAGAGAAACTACAAACTGTGAAACATGATAATGAAAGAATCTTGGAGCTAAATCAGATTTTACAGGACAACATACACAATAAAGAAGAAAATAAAAGAAATTCTTATGAAACTGATTGTGAAACAACATCATATAAACATAAGGGTTAAAAAATAAAGTTTTCTGATAGTGAATCTTCTTCAGAAGTTAATATAAGGTCGCATAGAGGCAGGTATAAATATACAAGTGAAAGTAGTGAAAGTGACCATAAACCTAGAAAAAGAAAGTATAAACCTTATGAAAAAAATTTGGGGGAATTCAAAAAGATAAAGCCTCCCATGTTTAGCAGAGAAATAGAAAAAGGTAAAGAAGTAGAGGCTTGGTTGTTGGGATTGAGGAAACATTTCCAGATTTATAACTACTCTGACAGACTAAAATCTCGGATGGCTATCTACAACCTAACCAAAAAAGTTGATATCTTGTGGCAAGACATAAAAAGAGTCAAAAATCTTAAGGAGAAGCACCTAACATGGAGAGTCTTTAAAAAGTATATTAAAATGAAGTGTAATTTAAATAATACTACGAGGAAAGAGCTAAAGAATTCTATGAACTAAAATTGGGCTCAATGTCAATGAAAGAGTTAAGTAGCAAATTTCTAAGTTTGTTAAGATATGTACCTTACATCATTGATGAAAAGCCTAAAATACAAATATTTTTAAGTTGTTTGTCCACTAGGTTCAAGGACAAAATTGAGTTTGATAACCCAAATACCCTTGAAGAGGCTATAAGAAAAGCTTATTTGTATTATGAACAGAGTAAAAAGAGAAAAAACAGACCTAACTGGAAGAATAAGTGAACAAGTAATTTTGACCACAAGAGAAAAGCGTTTAAGTCTAATAAAAGTCTTGGGAATAATTCTCGAAAATTCTCCAGAAATAATTATCAAGGAGCATATTTTAAAAATAAGACTCAGCAAAATACTACAACACCAAAAGGCAGGGATATGCCTTACAATTTTGTTAAAAATAATGAACATAAGGAACCTGTGAAATGTTGGGAATGTCAAGGACCGCATTATGCTAAGTACTGTCCGAACATAAAAGGGAACTTCAGCAACGTGCATACCATTAAGGAAGAGGAGACAGTCGGAGATGTAGCAAATGAAATGCCCAGAATAAGTGCAGCCTTGGAGAACCGACAAACTGATCATCGGACTTCCACGGTGGACGTGCAAGGTATGATACAAAACCAGTCTGTTTCCATTTTGATTGATCCAGGTGCTATTTTAAGTTATGTGTCACCTAGAATAATGGAAAAGTGCATTTTATCTTTGAGAAAGTTTGAAAAATATTGACTGGTCGAGTTAGCTACAGGAACTAAAAAGAAAGTGGATATTCACTGGAAATCCGAGCTCTTTCTTCATCCGATATTGTTTATTATACATTAATAATTTAATATAACCACAGAGCTGTCAAAAAAATGAGCTTCAAAATTTTACTATTTGTGTGAGCTCATCTACACACAATCAATCTCAACATTTTTTGTGTGAAACAAGGGTTTTATCCCTTCAATGGAGTCGCCATGTGAAAACAAAAATATGCATCATATATCTTCACAAAAATTTCTCTTTTTTTATTTCCTTTATATAAAGGAAAAAGGTTAGTGGAGTCACCACACAAAGAATCAAAGATATACTCTAATCATTCATCAAACAAATCAAAACAAAAAAGAAATAATAAAGTCATAACCTAGGAATAAAAATATTTATCCTCAGCAATGGCGCCAAAAAGTGTTGTCGCATTTCACACACCTGACGGTTAAGCGTAGCAGAAATATTCAAGCTACTTGGTGTGTCCTTGGGAGCAAGTCTCGAGTTGAGTACTGTCACTTGATCTTGACTCCTCCGTTTAGGAAAAACTTCTAATGAGCTAAAGGGGGTGGTCCCTAAGAAAGAGTTGTCTAAGGCTCTTTAAGTTTTAATCGTTATTGATGGAAGTAAGTTGTTCAAGAGTTTTTTGAAGTAAATCTGATACAAGATTGTTCACAAATTTAAGTAAATATTCAACAACATAACATCAATACATAAAGAGAGAATGAAATAATTACTAATCGGACCAGTTCCAATGGAATCAAAATGAAATAGTGTTGTTGCAATAAAAAAATTTGCAATGTATCTTGGTCAGTTTTAAATTATTAAAATATGAGTTGAGTTATGGGAAGGGAATTCTCTATATACTAGAGTCGAAAACTGGTTTTGATTTCTCAACGACTAGGAAAATCTTGCAGAGGGAAAGAGAATACACGAGTTGACGAAAAAATGTTTATTCCAATTTGATGCAGCAAATAAGTTTGTAAAATTAAATAGATTAATGACAATTTACAACCGCATCTATGTGTCACTTTATAATCACCCACCAATAATCGACAAAAATCCTTTGGTTGGTGGCAATAGCATACTTCGTGGCTACAAGTCAGGTGTGAAATTTATAGATGGAATTAAATAAAAACAACTAAACAACCTTTCTAGAAGGCAGAGTGTGTGCAAGCGTTAACCATGAAAGAGACTATGAATCCCCCAGGGGGGATGGAGTGTGGGCATTGTGTATACCACTTGATTTCTTTATTGATGGACTTAAAAAAATGATGAAATCAGAAAATAAAATACCCTTTTACCCTTGAAAATGGATCAAAAGGCTTACACACTCTTTGGAAGAAAAGAGGAATAAAGAAGAGGGAAGAAGGAAGAATTTCGAGTGATCTGGATGATGAAAAGTTTGATTTTTGGTAGCATTTCCTTCTCCTTTTTCTTAGGCCTCCTAAAAACCAGTGAGGGATTTGTTTTAGAATCCCATTAATTGATCAAATAAAATTACAAGAACTTATACTACTCAAGTACTTGAAAATTTGTAATTTTTTTAAAAAATTATGAATTTTATTATGAAAACAAGCACTTTAAGTGTGAATCTAGATCTAATTTAAGATGATATTTTAAAGAAATTCTAGACTTGATATATATATTCTTAAAAAAATCATATTTTGAAATTAGACTTTTCAGATCGAAAATTTGTCAAACACAAAGAATCGATAACCGAGAAAGATTTGAATTTTAGAGAGAGAAGAGAGAGGTCCTCAAGCCCTGATCTTCAAAAGTGTGAAAGAGAAGATGCATCTGTGGAGAAGAACAAATTGAATTACAGCTGATGTAATTTAATAGAAATGAAGGTGGATGCAATTGAGCTCCAAAATCCTTTCACCTAGAGTAACCTGCAAAAACTAGAAAAACCTCCAAACAAACATGGTTAATCTAGTACATTTAATCATAAAAGCAAGGAGAATATTAGTAAAACTGAATACAACCTATTAATACTGAAATATTCTACAAATAAAACATGAATTAACAAATTGAAAGCATCAAATTTTCATCCAAAAGGAATCTAGATCAATACTGCCAAACTTGACAAGAAAGAAAGCCAAATTTAATTAAATATCACCTCAGAAATTATCCAATTGCATAACCATGAGACAATGCCACAATGAGTCTCCAAATACTTCAATATTATTAGTCAAAATGTAATAACATCAATACAATTAGCAGAGGTTCAATATCTCCTACCAAATGAGGAAGAAAGCCTCGCTTTTATAGCAAAAATGGAGCTCAAACCCCATGGGGGCGAATTTTCCAAGTTTGAGGTGTTTTGGGGGGTTGAGATAAAGGTGGGAGGAGGTTTAAATTCATGGGAGAGGATTATTCCACCTATATTTAGGTATCCCACTTGGTTTAGGAATCCTCTACCTCCTCTAACCACTTCATCCAAGTGGCAAAACACACCCTCCATGATAGAATTCACCCCCCTTTTGTGGAAGTGAGTTGGAGCCCCTCCTTTAATGGTTGAAGATTATCTTCTATGCTCATAAATTTCCTATACAATATCCTTAAAAACTTTGACACTTCAAATGCAATTCCCATACAAGCTTCCTTTGATTTAGGAATTGGATTTTCTCCAATTTTCCCATTTATTTGACCCTTTGAGTCAATTTGGAGAGAAAATCCAAATTAATAATTTAAAATTACTAATTTGACTCTCAAAAGTTTGCTAGGGGTTAAGTGGGGACTCTAAGTCCAAGAACGAGCATCCCTGTGACCAAATAGGCCCCCTAGGCCCAATTTTATGACCTTTTAAACTTTTATAATTAAAATACACCTTATCGATGATTTTCTTGAAAAACAAAAAATTTAAAAAAAAATATGAAAGAATTTAGTGCATGTCCATGAAACTTTAAGACTATGAATATTATGGTATAATACATAGACCCCATGCTTTAATAACCTCTTAGGAAAAAATCACCAATTTCACCATCCCAACTTTGGAGGATTTTGAGTGAAAAACTCGAAAACTATATGTCGCTTAAAAAAGCGTCACATAATCGATGAGGGAAAAAACACTCAAGGAAGATGACCTTTATGACCAAGTCCTAAGAAGGATAATACTTTTACAAAAGTAAACCATCATGCTATGTCATTTATTACAATTCCCCCAAGGGGGTTTGAACATGCGAAACAAAGGAACACAACTGGCCTTGATGAAACCATGGAACTTCCTGAACACTGAGTTGTTTCGATCCTTGGTGAATCATTTGAAATATCCACTAAGTGAAAATTAGTGGATAACATCTGGCTCCAACTGTGGGATGTGTGCTTGATCCGGTCTTCAGCTAAGGAGAGCATACGAGAACACCAGAATCTCAAGTTCTTATAATCTGTAAAAGAATTTCACCTTGACAATAAATCCTTGGTAACACAAGTTTTATGAAAAGAACCAATGATTGAAAAGTTTCTTTATTGAAAGGAACGAAAACTAATTAATGAAAGAGAGTATTATTCTTAAGTACTGAAAGGAAATGCATAAAGTAAATTCTCACTTTAAGGAGCTTATTTTCCTACTCTAAGCAAAATATAATAAATATCTAATGTAACCACCTAAGCATTTTATCAACTTTAAAGGTCTTTTCCTCATCATATGAAAATTTCCATTGCTCTTCTTTACAACTTTCATAAGTCTAAAAAAAACACTCCCCTCACTGCACATATCATAGATGGGATTTTTAAAATATTTTCAAAAGTATCATAGGTGGGATTTTCAATAACAGTCTAATAGTCATCATCCCCATCTATGTCAGATATGAGAGATTCCTCATCACTAGTATCAATTTATTGACTGTATTTCTTCTCTTTTTCTTCATTACTGATACCAATACATGGCTCGGAATGATCATATGGATAAACTGCATGCTCTTCTTCCATATCAAAATATCCCCAAGGCCACAAGATCCATGCTCTCTCCTTTGATACCCTTATAAATAGGATCTTCAATAAAACCATCAAGAGACTCAATTCTCCCTCCGTTAGAGATATCATAGATAGGACTATCAACAAAACCATCAAAAGTTTTTGGTTCATTATTCTCCTCCTCAAACATGTCATAGATTGGATTTTCAATGAATATCGAGGAATCATGATAAACATCTTTGTCGTACATAAGGGATTCTTTGTAATTTGTGTCATGCTCCAAGATATACTTGTCCTCCTCTTTATACTCATATTCTTTAGAAAAAATGTCACAAGGCAGTAAACCTTCCAGACTATCATCATTATATGGAGCACAAGTAGGAGTGCCATTATGCATATTACAACTTTCATCATAAGTTTCATTATAAGATTATGTAATGGTTTCATCCTAAGGTATATATGGAGTACAAATGTGATTATCATCACTAAAATAATCATGAAAGAATTCCCAATCATCAATATTCTTCGTAGATGTGACACGAGGAGGGACTTCAACAATATTTTCAATGGATGGCTCTTCATGCACAAACTCAATGGAATCATCATGGATTTATTCTTCAGTGTGATATCTTGTAGTAGCACCCAATACCTATCATTTCCTATCCTGATGATACGAGGTAATTTAGGGTCTTCCTCATGATATTACATCCAGGGAAAATAAGCATAAAGGAACTCTTCCAGGAACTTGTCTAAATATTCCATTATAGCCTCGCTTGTATGCCACTGCCTTGATAATACTCTAAGGAAGCTTGAAAGGGAATTAATACCTTTATTTGGAATACCATTGAGATACCATTCACAAGCATTTCCTCGTAGAGTACAAGCAAACATTTCCATCATATTGTCTTCATGAAAAACATTGAAGTCGCTAGAGTTTTAAGAAAATATATGACATTCAGACCTCTGCATGCTTATTTCCCCAAAAGATAGGTATATGATCAACTAGATCTTCACCATTATGATAATTATGGAATATTGAGATGTTTGAGAAGTTGAAGGAAGGATATTCATTGAAAATCTGAGCTCTTTCCTTATCCTAATTGTTTACTCAATATTAAGCATTTGATATAACCATGGAGTTGTAAAAAAATGAGCTTCAAAATTTTACTATTTGCATGAGCTCATCTAAACACAGTCAATCTCAACAATTTTTGTGAGAAACAAGGGTTTTATCCCTTCAATGGATTCGCCATGTGAAAAGAAAAATATGCATCATAAATCTTTCACAAAAAATTCTCTTTTTTATTTTCTTTGTTTAAAGGAAAAATGGTTAGTGGAGTCACTAGACAAAGAATCAAATACCTACTCTAATCATTCATCAAACAAAGCAAAAAGAAAAAAGAAAGAAGAAAGTCGTAACCCAGGAATAAAAATAATTATCCCCGACAACGACGTCAAAAAGTGTTGCCGCATTTCACACACCTAGGGGTTAAGTGCAACATAAATATTCAAGATGCTTGGAGTGTCCTTAGGGGAAATTCTTGAGTCAAGTAATGTTGCTTCATATTGAATCCTTCTCTTAGGAAAAACTCCTAACAAAGCCAAGGGGGGTGGTCCCTAAGAAAGAGTTGTCTAAGGCTCTTTAAGTTTTAATCATTATTGATGGAAGTAAGTTGTTTAGGAGTTTTTTTAAGTAAATTCTTATACAAGATTGTTTGCAAATTTAAGTAAATATTCAACAACATAACATCAACACATAAATCAAGAATGAAATAATTGATAATCATATCATTTCCAATGGAGTCAAAATGAAATAGTGATGTTGCAATAAAATGTTTTGCAATGTGTCTTGGTTAGTTTTAAATTATTAAAATATGAGTTGAGTTACGGGAAGGGAATTCTTGATATATTGGAAATTACTAAGATTGTGTTCGGAATATGACTAAAGTGGTTCCTCACTTTGAAATTTGAGTTGAATCGGAGTCTCTAAGAATGTATCCAACACTACACCAATAAGGGTGTAGCCTGATTGTGTCTCGAGGTCGCTACTTAGTTGTTCCTGCTTCCTTTGAATAATTTTCCCACGATTGTCAACTATCATATGCTGGATTTTTGTAATGTTTCTAAGGCTATTTATTTTATTACTGAATAATTATATTAATGTGAAGAAATTAGAAAGTGTTGAAAATCGCTCTTGATTTTACAATGACCAAGTAAAGCCCGCAGAGGGAAAGAGCATACACGAGTTGATGACAAAATGTTTATTCCAATTTGATCCAACAAATAATTTTGTAAAATCAAATGGATTAATGAAAAATTATAACCGCAAATATGTGTCACTTTCTGATCATCCACCAATAATCAACAAAAAGCATTTGGTTGGTGGCTAGAGCATACTTCGTGGCAATAAGTCAGGTGTGAAATCTAAAGATGGAATTAAAGAAAAAAATATAAACTATACAACCTTTCTAGAAGGCGGAGTGTGTGCAAGTATTTATTAGTAAAATGTAAGCCATGAAAGAGAGTGTGAATCCCCCCAGGGGAGATGGAGTGTGGGCGTTGTTTAGCCCACTTGCTTTCTTTATTGATAGAATTTACAAAATGATAAAATCAGAAAATAAAATACCTTCTGTCCCTTGAAAATAGATTAAAAGGATTACGCACTCTTTGGAAGAAAAGAGGAATGAAGAGAAGGGAAGAAGGAAGGATTTCAGGTGCTCCGGATGATGAAAACTCTGATTTTCAGCAGCGCTTCCTTCTCCTTTTTCTCAGACCTGCTAAAAAACAGCAAGCAATTTATTTTAGAATCCCATGAATTAATCAAATGAAAGTACAATAAATTATACTACTCAAGTACACAACAAGATTTGAACCCAAAATCTGATGAAAAGTATTGTTTTGTCGGATTTCAATTTGAAATTACGAATTTTGATTAACTTTTTTTTAAATTATAGAATTAGTTGTCAAATTTTCAACTCAAATTTCAATCGTTGAATTTTCGACTCCACGTCGTTGGATTTTCAACTCCACGGTCATCGAATTTTTGACTCCACGTCGTTGGATTTTCAACTCCACGGTCATCGAATTTTCAACTCCCCTATCATCGTATTACAGACAACACTATCGTCGAATTTGCGACTCAAGTTCATTAGAATTGCGAGGTATTTTTCATATTTTATTTGCAATAGTAACTGGTATTTTTGAAATGATAACTAGGTTAATATCGTTGATTATTTGATGACTGTTGAATTTGAAAATATATAAATTACAGAAACATTTTGACATGTTTTCTATAGAAGCGACAGACGATTTGCGAAAATTATTTTATCCTTGACGGACAGTTTGAGGAATTATTTTATTCTTCAATGGACGATTTGCGAAATTATTTTATTTCTCAATGGCATGTGTGCGAACATCATTTCATTCTTCGACAGACAGTTTGCAAAAATTATTTTATTCTTCGACAAACCATCATTTGTGGAAATAGTGATGTGTGGACCTTGATTTTTTGAGATTGTCGATAGTGTTCATTCAATATTTTTATGACAAAATGTCAAATCGAAATATTCCTGTTCCAAATGAACAAAATCGACAATTGCTTGCTAGACTGTGGGATGCAGTGAAAAGAAGGGGTGATGGGAAATGTTATTGTCCATGTAGTCAATGAAAGGGCTTTAAGAGGAGAATAACATTGATCACAACAACCACAAAACATTGTAGAGAACATGGACATGCTAAGGGGGGGAATGAATATCATCCATTTGTAAGTTTAGCATTATAAAGTTTTTAATATTTTTTGCTTTGGTAAATATATGTATTATTTTAATATTTCCTATATTAACTTATATCTATTGATGTATTCATGTAATTATGAAGGAAAGACATCCTACAACATATCATCCAGAAGAATTTCTTTCAGAACAAGTACCGAATGAACATGGATCTATGCTTAATGGAGAACGCGTTAATGATCTTATCAAATAAGATGATCATACTGATAACGTAGTTGAAGATGATGCTACAAATACATTGATCCATGATTCATTTAATGTTAGAATGGATGATGATCATGAAAATATTGATGACTTTGATGATGTTCATGATATACCTCTTCTTGAGAAGGCATACCAACCCCTTTATGAAGGCTCCAAAACAAATATTCTCTCTGCTATATTGTTGATAATGAACTTGAAGGTTATGAATAGTATTTCAAACATATCAATCACACAGATGTTAAGGTATGTAAAATAATACATCACATATATATGATCGTGATAAAGGTTATCTTTGTTCCTGTAATAATTGTATTGTTAATTCATAATTCAAATTAATATGGATGAAGTGTGTTTCGTTAATATTATTTATAAATTATCCTGGAAGGCGACATTTAAATCCAACCATGCTAAGGGTTGGTGCGGCCAGGCCGGGTGCGATCCCCGATTGATTTTGATCGCTTAGATGCCCCTGGATCGTGGTTTCTCAGACCAAAGGTTAGCCCAACAAGTCATAGGGCACTTAACCAACAAAAAAAAAATTATAAATTATATTAACTCTATTTTTATTTTTATTTGATGTAGCTTGACAACTAATTTTTTGTTACCGCCATCAAATATTTTACCTCGCACATATCGATATTATCTTCCATCATGAAAGAGATTGGAATGCATTATGAATCAATTCATGCATGCCCCATTGACCATGTTATATATTATAATCAGCATAAATGTGCAATAGAATGTCTGGAATGTCATATAAGTAGATATCGAACAGATCAAGTAACAAAAAAGGTTCCTCGCAAGGTTCTTCGTTATATTCCCATCATTCCACGTTTGCAACGACCTTTCAGGTGCAAAAACATAGCACAATTTATGGATTACCATGGATGATTCCATGAAGATGGGTAACACTTTTTGGCCAAATTTGGCGATGAAAACCTGATTTTTTACTCATGTGCTAGATAGAAGCCCTCAAAACGCATATATGCCATGTGAATTTTGACTTGCAGTAAAAAAACAAATTGTAGAATATTATGTTGGCTTCATAGTGATATTTTTTTAAAAATATTCCGATGTCATTTAATGTGTGAATTTTTGCATTAATGAACTGTGTGACCTTAAAAATTTGAAGAAGCTAATAAGTGGCTTGTGTCCACGTAGAGTAATTCAATCTTGCATTAATAATTTTAAAAAACTATTTATATGAGCATGATCTACATAAAATGCAGTGTGATGTGCATATTGTTTTGTTAATTTTTTTTGCATTATACAATTATTTATTATTTTTCGAAAGTGACCACATTCGATTTCAGCATCGTTTTAAACACATATTTGTCCACGTAAAGGAATTTTTTCTATTTTTTCAAAAATTGAAAAACCAAAGATACCCTTTTGAAGAGGACACGTCTATATGTGATGTGTGCATTTTTAAGAATTTTTTGGCTGTGTATTTTTAACTCTGCGGATTTTTCTTTGAGCTGCTTCGAAGTTGCAGTGTGGTTTTCTAAGTATAAGTTTTAGAAGTAATTAAAAAATAAATAGCATATGAATGCCAAAATGCGTGTATGATACGTCAATGGATAGAAGATTCGTTGGTGAATCTATCGGTATCAACTCCGCTCAGTTATGTGCTAGGAATGGTAGGGTTTACACCTCTTCAAGGAACAGGAAATTTTCCATTTGTTTGAATGAGGGCTAAGTCTATTTTTTTAAGCCCTCGACCGAGGGTTTGTAAATCCCACAATACCTCGACCGAAGTATTTAAATACCTCGGTCGAGGACTTGATAAAACCTCGGTCGATATATTAAGACCTCGGTCGAGGGCTTAACAAGCCCTCGACCGAGGTGCGTTTTTCCATTTTTTCCCAAATGCGCTTGCCAAAAAGTGTTACCCAGGTCCATGGATTCACCCCCATACAAGGAATAGAAGTCAAGATGATGTTATTTGAATGCCTGCATATGGTTCTGCATTTAGAGATATGGAGGAAAAGTGGCCTCACTTTAAAGAAGAACCCTGTAATCTTAGGATTTATTTCGCAGTAGCTAGTGGTAATCCATTTACACAATGTGGCCTATTTTTGTTATCGACAATAACATTCCTCCTTGGTTGTCAATAGAGAGGGAGCACATAATGCTGTCGATGATTATTTTAGGTATATTGTGTCTACAACTGTTTTATTTTTAATGTAGTTGTGGCATCTCATTTGTCGTATTTTGTTTCCTAATGTCATATATATATTTTTTATTTTACTCTTGTGCATGGTTTATATATCTTAATGGTTCTCATTATTATATATTTTATATGTAATTCAAATCAATCACGTAAGTTCCAAGTTAAAGATATGAATGTATATATCAAACCACTTATAGAAGAGCTTCTGAAGTTATGGAATGGAATCAGTATGTATGACCTATCTATACCAATATGACAAAAGCAATTTCAATTCCATGCAATGCTTGTATGGACAATACACAATGCCCCAGGGTTAACCCATTTTTCTAGTTTGTATTTTTAAGTTCCACTTTAATTGCATTTAATTTTATGAACTAGTTAATGTAGTTTATATATAATTATAATTGACGTAGCTATTCCATATCTATATGTAGGTCTTCATACAAAGGGAAAATTTGTAAGTCCAGTTTGTGGTCCTAATATCAAATCTCATCACTCAAAAAGCTTAAGAAAGGAGGTGTTTGATGAGTATAGGCACTTCCTCTCTAAGAATCAGAACAACCGAAAAAAAATCCTTTCAATGGGAGGCAAGAAACTGCATTTGACTACAGAGAATGACACCTCACCTTTGGAAGTTGCAATATAATAGAAATCATCAAGATGGTACGTATGGATCATCGTATATGAATTGTTATGTATTTTTTTATTGCGTGTTGTTTACTCTAGTGGCCATAATTGATTTCTGTAATTTCTTTATAAACTACGATTCATGATGTCTATCGTGATCATGAAGGCATTAATGGGATTCCACAAGGAATGTGACTGAAACATTATAGCGACTATTGGAGCTAAGGAGTGACAAATAAACAATTGTCAAATTTTGCAAAGACATTCAAGAAGGAAACCATGCAATGAAAGAAGTCATTCAATTTCATGGAAACAAAGACCAATTTAATATAAACTCAATTCAATGGATGTTAACGGAGCAGCAAAGTAATGTTGTAAAATAAGTCATGCGAAAAATTAAATTTCCCAGTGGATTTTGTGTGAACATGAAGAATAACATAACAAAGAAAGGTGATTTTGAGGGGGTGAAAATGCATGATTGGCATGTCTTCATGAAGGTAATTATTATGGTTTTATCCATATAATTATTGTTTTTTAAATTCCAGTGCATATTGTTGTTATTTTGTTTGTCTACTCTTTGTTTAAAAAATGATGTGGTTTGTATATTATTACAGTATGTTCTACCTCTCTCTCTCTCTCCCGTACAAATTCGACAACAATGTCAAACAAGTTATATATAACCTTGGTAAATACATGAGATAACTAGTGATTATTTGCATGTGCTTAGTGTTTCATTAATTCATTGTATAATTTATATTTATTTTTTGTGCACTAATTCATGTTATGTAATTTAGTGTTTTTTTTGTTAAATATTACTATTGGTTTGTGTCACTTGTAGATGGTTGTCATCTAAAGAAATCCATAAAGAAGATATAAAATTTTGGAGGAGAGACATTTATTGTCTCATGTGTGAAATGTAGAAGCATCTACCTTCAGCATTTTTCAATGCGCAGGAACACTACCTCATACACCAAGTCGAGGAGATTGAATTGTGTGGACCTGTGTACTCAAGGTCCATGTGGATGGTTGAGAGGCACTTGAAATTTATGAAGGTTTTGGTTAGACAATGAGCACGTGCTGAGGGTTCTATGATGGAGAGATATATGGTATACCAAAACATGTTGTATGTTAGTGAATATCTTCCTAATTTAGCATCAAACCTCAATTTACATCACATTTGTGATCCGGACTCCAATAAAAATTTTGAAGGGGAGTCCCTGAAGGGGAAAGGTAGATCGAGGAAGGTGAAAGGTAATTATTAGCTAGTGGATGTTAATTAATATAATACATTTCACTATTGACTTATATATATATATATATATATATATATATATATATATATTCTATTTTTATATTCAATACATTGCATCAATTAAGAGTGTATACTTTAGTAAAGATAATTTATATTTGTCTTGAATTTTAATTTTTATTGTCATCAAGAAATTGGTCGAGAGTGGGATGCAATTAATTTATACATCGCAAACAATCTTGACTGGATGAAGGTATCGATTGAACGATGCAAACAATATAGTCATTGAATATCATGGGAAGTTGTGGCTTCATTGGTTAAAGTAGCACATCGCAATGGAGATAGAAATATTACACAAAGGGAAATCAATTTATCATATGGTTTAAAATATAAGAAGGAAATCATATTAATCGACCACTATTTTTTTTTTGCAAATTGCATATTGATGTACACATTTTTTTTCCATGTATGGCATAAACATGCAATTAATCATAAATATTGAATCATTATGTAATATTTTTGTGTATGGCTTGTTGTAGGTAAAACACCATAAGGTTATGGTGTGTAATGGTTGTATATATCACATCAAAAATTTGGATGAAACAAAGAAAACATCAGATTGTGGGATATCTGCAGTCTTTGAGGTGACCAATGTTTCATCTAGAAGTGACAGACATCCATAACTCTCAGAAAATTGATACTATGGGTATCTGGAAGATATTCTTCAGTGTGACTTTAAATCCTTCAAAGTAGTTCTATTCGTTGTCAAATGGTACAGGTTACAATTAAATCAATGTGATCCCAATAGAACTATTATTGAACATGATAATGGATTTACCATGGTAAATACAAGGTTGTTTGAGCCAGGAACAGAGCCCTACATTATTCCAAGCCAATATGAACAGGTATTTTAATCTAAGGTTCCAGGTAAAGAGAGTTGGTAATTTATTGTGAGACACGATCTAAGGGGAATGCCGATAAAGTATAACCTAGAGGAAGGTAATGAAGAGGGTATGGAAGAAGAAGATGATGATGAAGATCATGATCAACATGATTTATATGATCATGATGATCTAGAAGAATATGTCAAAGAATTAGTTGAATCAGATGATGTAGCAGACAATGCCCATGAAGATGATATCGACTATGGCATCATGATCGTAACTGACTTAGATGAAGATGATGATATGGTCAATCCTTACAATGTTGACTTTGGATCTGATGATACAGATGATGACTTGGATGAAGAAGACGATGAATTCTATTGAAGTGTACGAGGTATGCAGTAATTTCTCTACTCTATATATTTTGATTGAATCTTGCGATATAAATATTGAATTTTATTGGTACTGAAAAATTCAATAATTTTATTATAAATATTATTTTATCTTTTTTTAAAGAGTAACTAACATTAATGAGATCATATTACAAATAGGAGAAAATATGAGGCTAAAATAATCTGTGACAAGTATCCAAATCGCATACCTGTAAGATCCAAGTCCTGTTATATTGTAAATAAGTTACTTTTTCATATGTTGAATTTTTAAATATTTGACTATTATTATATAATTTTATTTGCAAAAGAAATTAATTTCATCAAATTGAAGATACTTAATAATTCATTTTGATTGTATTTGAATAGATCATCATTTTGGATTTGCAAATATATGATTCCAACAAATGTTACAGTGGGACATTTGGTACATATAATACGCAAGAGAATAAATGTAGGTGCAGAGAAATCAATATTTATTTTTGTGAATAATGTTCTTCCACCTACCGATAAGTTAAATCTTATCAATTTTAATTTGATGTTCAACATCTTTGCAGCTAATACTGTTTGGAATTTTTTTTTTCAATAATTAAGTCCATCGTCATCATTATCATCATCATCGTCGTCGTCATCATCATCATCAACATCGTCATCGTCATCGTCATCATAAATAACATCATCATAATCATCATCAACTTCATAATCATCATAATCATCGTCATATTCATTATCAAACATAACTGACACTAACAATTCGAGCAACAAAAACAATACGTCTTATAGATTAATTAATGTGCTACGTGGTGCCAATGATGAAATTTATTATATATGTGTTGGCTTGGTGTCAAATTTGGCATGATTAGACTAGACACATGCATTGATGGTGTGGGAGTGTTTCCAGACACAAACACCATCATCGTCATCATCATCATCATCACTATCATCATCATCAGCAGCATCATCGTCATCGTCGTCATCGTCATAACTAACATCATCATAATCATCGTCATCATCGACATCGTCATCATCATGATCATAATCATCGTCAACTTCATCGTCAAACATGACTGACACTAACAATTCGAGCAACAAAAACCATACGTCATCCTATAGATTAATTAATGTGCTACGTGGGCCCAACAATATTTTTTTTTATATGTGTTGGCTTGGTGTGAAATTTGGCATGGTTAGACTAGACACATGCATTGACGGTGTGGGAGGGTTTCCAGACTCAAAAATTATCATCATCATCATAATCATCATCAACATCATCGTCATCATCATCATCATCATAATCATCGTCATATTCATCATCGAACATGACTGACACTAATAATTCAAGCAACAAAAAGTACAATGCCTCGTCCTATAGATTAATTAATGTGTTACGTGGGGCCAATGATTAAAATTTGTATATATGTTCCGACTTGGTGTGAAATTTGGCATGGTTATACTAGACACATGCATTGATGGTGTGGGAGTGTTTCGAGACTCAAACACCATCAACATCATCATCATTATCATCACCGTCGTCATCATCATCGACATCATCAGCATCATCATCATCATCATCAAGTACATCATCGTCATTGTCATCGTCATCGTCGTCATCATCGTTGTCATAACTAACATCGTCATAATCATCGCCATAATCGACATTGTCATCATCATCATCATCATCATTATCATGGTCAACTTCATCGACATCTTCATCATCAAACATGACTGACAGTGGCAATTCGAGCAACAAAAAACATACGTCGTCCTATAGAACAATTAATGTGCTACATGGGGCCAATTGTTATCAACCCAAATGGCACTTCTCTGTCCGAGAGCCAACATTCTTTATGTTGGTACACAAAAGGACAAATAGGGATTGAAGTTTCCAAAAAATTATAGATATACATGACCTGGGATGCATTTACCCTCAAACCAGCTTGCTATATATTTTTTCTAAGTGTTGAGTTGCACACGCCACTATCTGCATTGCAACTCACTTACCATACGTGAGTATTTGCATTGCAACCCACGTACGCTGGCATACATGGGTTTCCTTCAAGAAACTTGCGTGTCATACGTGGGTTGCCTATGTTAATAGTCACGTACACCTTGTTTTGACTTAAAAAAATATAAAACGCGATTAGGTGAGATTAGTTCGGCCCTAATCCATAACTATCCCAACTGTTTCAACCATCTGAACCTTCGAAACTACTCTATTTCCCAAAGTATAAATAGAGGCCTTGGGGTGGGGACTAATCAATCAATTTTGGAGAGAAAAGTTATGTTGGTGGTATCTCTTCAAAAATATTGGAGCAGTAGAACTCAGAATCCTTTGGTTGTAGAGGAGTCCTTGTCTCAGAAGTTGGGTTGTACTCTTATCTCATTCACCGATTGTTAATAAAGAGAATTCTTCTTCCAATCTTGTGTTGAGTCTATTTCATGTATTTTGGTTAATGAATATATTTGATTATATGTTTGATATATTGTTCATCTAACCTATGATATATACATGCATGAGATATTACTTGAAGGATTTGCTCTTTGCAGGTGAAAGAGGTGCATCCCTTAAGCTTTGGAGAGAAGAGGAGTGGGAGAAGATCAAGCTTGGATCAACCATCGGTAATCAGGTAAGTCAAGACTTTCTTCCTATTCCCTTTTCATTCTCTGGTAAAGTTGATTATCTGCAACTTAGTAGTAAGTTGGTAACCCCAGACCCTAGGTTACAAGGGTGCTATATCTTGAACAACAGAACTGGCGACTCCACTAGGGAGTCCAGCCTGCTGTGGGTTAGTCCTCTAGATACTTGCCCAGCCTTTGCTCTGATTCTATGTTGTGTTGTCTATCTTGACTTTGATTTGCAGTAGTGTGTCCAGAGACCTTTGTTCTTTTTTCTTTTTTGAATTTTTTTTTGTTGCGTACATGGGTTGCTGTGCTACACAGTCGCGTGTAGCAACTTGTATACGTGGTTTGCTCTATACAACAGTCGCGTACAGTGCGTGGGTTTCTCTATAAGATAGTCGCATACGTCTTGTAGTACCACAAAATTTTAGGGAGGGTTGTGTGTCCCTGTCTTGTTAGGATTTTGGTCTGCTTGAAGGTCTTCTATTGCTGGCATCTTACTGTAAGTTTGAAAGTCCTGTACACCATGCTTTGTGATTTTTATCAAGCCTTTGAGTTTTATTGTTTGAATCTTCTTTCACTTAGAAATTTGAGGTAGGTTCTCCTATTTGGGTGATAGGTTCAGTGCTGTGTATCTGAGTTAGTGATCAGGATTTTAGATAGCTTGTATTCTCTACTGCTTTCGAGTAGTGTCAGTTTGTCACTTGTACTTTAGTGATTTCTGTGGATTTTATTCATTGATCTCTTCCCAAGTTAGGTGTTTACCAAGTCTCCTCCTTAAGTGGTTGAATGTGGTTCTTGCAAGTCTGCTATACTTCATATTGCTTTCTTTATAGTATTATTATTCAAACATACTCAATAAATTTCGCATTTAGGTGCATGGTAATTTTTTACGGATTTGGAAAGTAAAAAAAAAACATTGGATACTTTTGCATTTAGTTGCATATAGTAGTTTTTCAGTATTTTCGAAAAAAATTTCAAAAATTACAAAAACAAGTCTTAGTCTTCTCATACTTAGTTGTAATTTCATTTGCTCATATTTACAAAAAGAAAAGAAGCTTGATTTAAGTAGTTGTAATTTGTTTTGGAATTCATTTTATACACCTTTTTTACTTTTCTCATTGAGTCTATAATATCATAGTCATTCACGCCACTTACCCTCTAACTAAGAACAACCCTTAAAATGAATGCTATAATTTAGAATTTATTAGTAAGTTTTGTTTTATAGGGTCATCCACCTACTAGCTTAGGCTATACTTGTGCTATAGGAAGTGTAAACTCTCCGCAAGTGCTTAAATTCAGATGTAGTTGGTCAATGGATAGGGAAATCCTTTTCTATGTTGGTAGTATATGGGAATCTCCTCTCAAATGGGAGTTAATCATGAGGCTGCTTGGAGGCTTGGAATGAGGAGATAACCCTCTGATTCCTTGTCAAAATGTAGACTAAGGTTTTTGTGCATCTGGGGATTCTATCCTAGATAGATTTTTGGGATTTTCTACCCTGCCCATGCATACAAACCAGGCTTGTGATTGTCCCCCCAAACTATTGATATAGTTAAGGTAGCCTTTAGTCTCTTTGACATCTAGGGTTTATACACAGGTAAACCAGAAGGCTACTTCTGGTTCACCTTGGACGGGATTGGAAGGTAACCCATGTTGAAAGTGTAGGATGGAGGTGGGTGATTCCTCCGCTTGTGCCTAAGAACCTCTTCAAGGACCCCAAGAAACTATCACTCAGCTTTCTTCAGGAAAGCATATCTTATACCCCTTGTGATTGTTGAGACTTTAGGAAACTTTGTAGTGATTTCTCTGTGGTTTGTCTGTTTTTTAGCTGACCTTAGGGTGTGAAGAGTCAAATTTACAATCGTGGAGGACCAATCTCTCAGAAGGTCTCAAAGGCTGCAAAACCTTCCTTCGATTATTACATTGGAACCTCCACCTCCTCCTCAAAGGCGGAGATTAGACACAGACGGTTCTTTCGAACCGATAGGAGTTAGTGAAGTTCTGGGTAAACCAAAACTTAGGATAGACCAGTTTGATTTAACTACAGTAGAGATAGAATACTTGTAGGCTGATATGTTTGCAAGGAACTTTAATTCACCTCTAACTAACCTAAATGATCCTGTGATCGTCCAAGTTCATCCTTTCAATTCTCCCATGATTGGTGTCCCTCTGGGAAGACTAATGTCTACTACAGGAGAAAGTTCTTCTACATCCATCTCAGCCGCTCCGGCTGAAGGGGTGCCACCTCCCCCGATTGGTGCCCCTAGGACAAGTATACCTACTACACCTTTAACTCCAGCTAGCCAGGTGGTTCAACCACCAGCTTCCATAAATTTAGCAGGCACTTCTGGTGGAGTGGTCACTGGGATTCCTAGTGTACCTTATGTTCCTACTTCCTTCACACACACTGCTCAGAGTGGTCCTATACGATCCTCATCATTTGTCCAGGGTTTTCCTTGGAATGGAGTACAGTTCAAAAACCCTAATCCTTATGGTCAAGGTTTTCAAACTCCAGTTTCAACTCCTTTCACGAGCTCTCCTTTCTCTCTTTTTAGCAGAGGGATACATGCTCCTGTGTTCCAAACCTCAATTTCTATTGGGGCATCTCGAACCTCATATACTGCACCACACATAAACAATCCACTGGCTTATGGGTGGAATCCTTTTTAAAGCAGCCCGGCTACTTCTCAACTGGCAGCAGGGGGAAACCCCACCTTCACATCTAGGAACATGGGCAAAAGTCCCTCTAATCTCCAAGATGGTACTTTTAATTCTCTGGTTAGACCCAAACTCCCTTTCTTGGCAACTTTAAACTTGTAAGACTTGTCGAAACTAATGAATGACCCGGTGAGACATAACTCCTCTTGCCCACCCGTTCCTACCAAGCTACCCTCGGATATCCCAAAATTCGAAGGCAAAGTTGGTGATGACCCAGGAGCTCATGTCACCACTTTCCATTTATGGTGCTCTTCCAACTCACTGAATGAAGATACCGTTTGGTTGATATTATTCCAAAGAAATATGACCAGTACCATAGGAAAATGGTACATTGAACTGCCCTCTGCTGCGTTTGACAGTTTTTGGGACTTGGCTAATGTATTCCTTAGTCATTTCCAACTTCTTGTCCGATATCATTTCAGGACAAACTTGTTGTCTACCTTTCGGTAGGACAAGGCCACTCATATTTTGGATCACATCCAAAAGTGGAGAAGATGGAAGAACCTTATTAAGGCCACTATTCCTCCCGATTTTTTACTAGAATGCCATATATATCTAAGGATGCATCTACTTCGGGAGTGAACAATGAGGAAGAGGCTATTCTCAGGGCCCAGCAGCTAGACTTGATATATTCTCAGTCTGGTATTTTATATGAAATAATCCCTGATGCACTGAGGCCAACGCATAATGTATAGAAACCTTAGCCCCAACCCCACACCGATGGTGTGGTTGGTTATATGAAATCTCCCACTGTAGAGTCTTTGGATAAACAGCGCCATGAGTTGTTTGTCAAACATTCTATGCCAAAGCAAGCAAAGGTTTCCTCCTCACCCCAAAATGCTGATGTTTTTGCATAATCCTCTCAAAAAGGAAATCAGCAGTCTGGTGGGAAAAAGAAGAAAGGAAATAAAGGTGAGGGAAACCAAAACAAGCCAAAACCCACAAACAATGCTAATGGGATAAAAAAAGAAAAGAAGAAGGTGAAATTCCCATGTAAGTTGTTCCAGGAAGATCACCTAACCCATCAATGTCCCCTTATTGACCAAGATCAAAAGCTACTAAAAGGCCAACAACCAGCTGTCCTAAAGGTGTTAGGATATTTAGACACTTAGGAGTTAGTTAAGATCAACTTGTGTAATATATCCGTTAGGTAAAAGTGTGTTTCTTTAGTATGCATTAGTATGC